>MU967136.1:18378-29251 GCA_036418165.1 Cooperia oncophora | reverse complement strand
CATATTACGTCGGGGCCGATAAAGAACTGTCAAAAACGTGATCAGGGCCATGGATTACTTTGTCACTGTCAGGAAAACTTTCAGTCAATTTTTTTTTACTTTCTTGCGTTTATATGTTGGGTTGTGTGCGAGAGTTTTTTTTTCTGTAAGCAACAGTGTCTCCTTAGATAGATACCCCCATTTTAAATATGCAAATGTTAAACTAACATATTGATGAAACTCATGCAAGAAAGGAAGGAAAGGTAAGTATTCGTCCGGTCGACTTTGAAAAAAGGTGAGAAACTTGGATGAGTGCAATTTTTGTTCTCTCGGCTAGGGAGAACAACATTTTTTATAGAGCGAGCAGACGGTGGGGATCGAGGAAGGCCCAGGATGCTATTTCACGAGTGCCGCGACCACACACTGTTATGTCAAGCATGCAATTACCTGGACAAGACTAGTAAAACATCCAGCGATATCGATCAACGGAGTTATGGCTCACCTTGATCAGCCGCAGCGATGCCACCCTGGGATCACTTAAAGACACATGGTACGCTCACAAACATTGGGGTGTATGTGACTATCAGCCCCAGCTGTCGATGTGTCGTGGTTTCCCCGCCCGAAACTGCACGGGGTTAGAGTACAGGGCCGTGGGAAAGTCTAATTCGTCCATGCTCCGCCTACCGTTTATGCTAACAGCCGTTCCGCGCGGCGCGTGTCGCGCGCAGCTCTCTTGGCTTTTTGCCAAGTCCTGTAATTGCGCTTTGGAATACAAGTAAAACGCAATTTCCTGATGCGGATAACATTTTAGGTGCTGCAAAATAAGAACCGAAGATGATGACGAGGGCCAGAACTCAAGAGCAACTGTGCTGCTTCTGCAATATCCCTCGGAGGCCGCGCATTCCCACAAAACATGAAAATAAAAACGGCCTAAGCGTCCCACTCGTTAGTTTAATACAAGCAAAACGCAATTTCCTGATGCGAATAACATTTGAGGTGTTGCTCATGCTGCAAAGTCCGAATAGAAGGTGATGAAGATGACAAAGGCTGGAAATTATGAACAGCGAATGTAGACGAAAATAAAAGAAAAATGAAAAGTTTAAGGAAATCGCAAATTAATTAAAATCGCGTGTAAATTTCTGCGATCCGGCGCGAATTCGGCTCCAAAGCCATAGAAATACTTTAAACTAACGAGTGGGAGCTTAGGCCGTTTTTATTTTCATGTTTTGTGGGAATGCGCGGCCTCCGAGGGATATTGCAGAAGCAGCACAGTTGCTCTTGAGTTCTGCCCTCGTCATCATCTTCGGTTCTTATTTTGCAGCACCTAAATGTTATCAGGAAATTGCGTTTTACTTGTATTCCAAAGCGCAATTACAGGACTTGGCAAAAAGCCAAGAGAGCTGCGCGCGACACGCGCCGCGCGGACGGCTGTTAGCATAAGGGAGTCTGCGCCGCAAGTTGCATTTTGGGCGGAGCATGGACGAATTAGACTTTCCCACGGCCCTGTACTCTAACCCCGTGCAGTTTCGGGCGGGGAAACCACGACACATCGACAGCTGGGGGGCTGATAGTCACATACACCCTCAATGTGTTGAGCGTACCATGTGTCTTCAAGCATGAAGTAAGTAATATTAGTTACCTTCTCGACCTCACTGTCGAGAACGTCATGCGTCAATTTGAACGCGAAGACCTGGAGTGAAGATGGATGGCTGACAGCTGCACCATCTCCGCTTTACTGTAAGCATCGTTTTAATAGCACCGAGCATCGAGTCACCAAAACCACTGCTGGCTGATCTCGGCGTGCGTATTTCAGGTGAATCTAACGAGGACGATGTTCTTGGAAAACGAAATGGTCACTGGTCCCCTACTGCAGCATGCACCATTGACCATGTATATAGCGTCACTGAAACTGCCATTGGAAGAACGATGTTTGAAGTTTCTCACTACATCCGAGTGATGAAAGGAACTCCCTACTCTGTGGACGAAGGAGTGTTAGGGTTGCAAACGCATTCGCCAAGGATTTCAACCCAGCTGGGCTGCACATACCATGTGATTCAGTGATGAGGTTCAGTGAGAGCCGCAAAATGTCAAATTATCGCGTAGACGACCGCTGACTCGATGGTGAGACGTATTTCTGAGAGCACTAAAAAAGCACGTCTCCTTCGCATGTAGAGAAACCACATTAGCTCTCTTGCTATGAGGGGTGGGGACATTACCGGTGCCTGCCCGAGTAACTCGCGGGAATAAAGGCGATGCGGATGTACCCTGAACTTGTCAAAAACATGTTGGTTGTGATCCGTTGGCATTCCGTTTTTTGTTATGTGAAGTGACCTGTTCTTTCAATGGCGTTCAGTGATAAAACTAATGCAGCTTTATTGGGCACAAATGAAGCAACAAGAAAGCATGTTGAGGAATTAAAAAGTTATGTTCGAGCGAAACAACCAGTGTGAGCTATCTCGGAAAAAAAATGAAAAAATCCTTTACTTCAATTCAATCGTCTCTTATTTAAGCAAATTTTCCTTTGTGCTTGAAAACACTTGAAAAGAGTTTGTATTTTGTGAGTTTTCCAATATCCATAGGCGGAAGGACCGTTATGCGGAACAATAACAATGTAATGTGTTCGGCACTAAGCAGCTCATCGCTTTTCTCGGAAGATTTTCCGCGTTGTGTGATACTTTTTTGGGACGCGTCCAAACGCTTTTCCCCTTTGTGGCGTTCCAAACGCAGATTAATCTGTACAACAGAATGCGAGGGCCACAGACCTAGTCCAGTGTTACTATCCTCCCAGGTGAGTCTCACACTAGTTTCCCAGCCCCCGAGGGGTAGAAGACGTGGTTGGTCTGGGCGGAAGCCAACTTACGTTGCTCTCTCGTAGCTTCCTCTTGAATTTCTGGTACTTCGTTCCTTCACGCAAAAATGCTATTGTGCTCTCTACCTCTTATGAACTGACAAAATATTTTTTAGAACGCGTGCATCAGTAGCCATAGACGACTGTCAATTCCATCAGTGTGTGAAACTTGGAAAGTTTGACACCGAGCACGCAATTTCCTTCATTCCTCCAGATGGAGAATATGAGCTCATGAGGTAGGTCTTAACGTCATATTGTTATCGAATGTGTGGCATGGAACGGGGATCTACGTTGAAGGATTTTCTATTTGTTGTGGCTCGAAACATTCATTGACAGGTACCGAACCACAAAAGATATTCAGCTTCCATTCCGTGTTATCCCCCTCGTGCGAGAAGTATACAGAAATAGAATGGAAGTTAAGGTCAGGTAATCATTCATTTACCAAGCTTGCATTCGAGAAGGAACTGTGATTTGCTGCTTGTTGTAAGGAGTCTATACAATTATCACAAAAAAATGAGTTTCATTTTTGCTCTGCACTTCTGGGAGTGCCAAGAAAGTAGTGGGAATAGTTGCTACGAAAAAGTGATTTGAGCCGTCTTGCTAGGCTCTCTTCTAACTGTAATGTTGATTATGCATAGTTCACGAGGCGTTCGTCGATCATGCCTTGGGAAGAACGTAAAATAAGGTTCAAAAATGTATCATACTTGGTATGTGAAGTAATGAGGTAGCATTGAAGTCCCTTCAATGATTCCCGCAGCATCCGTCCCCGCATGCAGTGGGGTATTTAGCACTATGCTGGCGCCAAATGGTCCCGGCGCCCAATTGCCCCAATACACCAAGCTTGAGCAAGATTTCTTCCGAGCCCAAAAACCCACAAAAGGTTAAGATTCACCCATATAGGGTTAAGATGATTGACAATTTTCAACTATTGGCTGCTAGTATCCTCTAGAAGTCGTTATTCAGCTTGGTTACCTGAATCTTCCCATTCACCAGTATGCAAACGCATAATTAACATCCATGAAGTTCAAAGAAAGCACAGAAATACTGCGCATCATCTACATCTAAACCTGAAATCTCAAAAGAAACAAGTTTCGTTCCTTCGGCCAGAGGTACGGCTGGAGCTATCAGTTCTGTGATAAAAGCCTGGACGACGGAAGTCGAGAGAGGTCCAGTATGCTCGCTCGGGTGCTCTGGGGACAACATGGCTTTTTCCGAAGACGTACTGGATTTAAGAGGGCAAAATTTACAACTGTTGGCTTACCTGTAACCTGCGCGTTACGGAAAAGTGAGAGTTCGGGTAGCTCTGCCAATCAAATAGTCGTCCATTCAGACCAGGTCTGAAGACAAAAATTTTCTCACGCTTTGCATATGTAACTAATATGGGCACGCGGAAGCACAACACAGCGGAATTTCGATGAATGCAAATAATTGTTCTCCGCAAAATTCTTCCTAGTCAAGCCTTTGGGCTTCTCTGAAAAAGGGTTCGGGACCTGCTTGCTCGTTTTATCTCAGTGAAAGCGATACCCTGTCACTTCTGGCTCACTAGTCGTATCTTCGCGTCTTCCAGTCTTAATAATATCTAAAAGTAAGAGAAGAAGCAAAAAAGCACGTGTAAAAGCTGATATTGGGATAGAAGGTGCCGTTGAGTTTCGGTGGGCGGGACCACTGGGGAGGCGTCAGCATTGCCACTTTTGAGGCCATATACCTCCGTTACTTACGGTGAAGCCGTGAAAGCGGGATAAACCTGAAGGGTAGGAGCCAGACTATTTTTACAAGGAAGGACGCGTACGAATTGCTTTGGCGCGGGACTGTCTTTGATGTTCTTATTGTTGGCTGTAACGGTTTATGACACGGTTGTCTTCTTGTTTTTATGTTCGGAGATGTTTGGCACCGTCGTGGTCCGCATGCGAGGTAGGACCATGGTGGCTCGTTCGCGGCAGTCTCCCGTAATTAATGCGCAGTGGTGTGTAATGGGCTCGCTGCCGTTGTACTGATCTTCACATGCAAATGCTTCTTTTGCTTCGCATCCTCAATTCGTGGTGCCTCTCACATAGAGTGCCAAGTGCTGTTACTAACTCCAACAATCAGTGTGAGGGAGGTCGTTCAAAGCTTGCCTCGCTTTTTCACGACAGTTTTTCGTATTTTGCAGAGCTTTCACATAGACCAAAGAAATGGGAAGAACAATCGAAATCTGCTCGAGAAATGGTCGTTGGTGTCTTGATTATTTCACGTGCTCAGGAGCTTCTCCCTAGCGTTAGTCCCGCGCCGTCGCAGGGTCCGCTGTTCTTGTTAGACGTCGCCATTTGTTCCGATCCACTGCATCTTCTGCCGTGGCTTTCACTTCAGTGAGGTCCTTCTTGATGACGTCCCTCCATCTTTTCTTTGGGGCTCCTCGTGGTCGCTTGCCTTCCACTTCGAATTCAAGGCTTTTCTTTGATGGGTGTCTCAGGCCTTCTCAGCACGGTCCCGATACCATCGACAGTCGCTGCTCTCGGTGGCCTTCCAGCCTGGATCGGGGCCGTCTGCCGTGAACGCCCTGACAGTCATCGTTTCTGACTCTGTCGAGTCGCGTCCAGCCGCAGGCCCATCTCAGCATCCTCATTTCAGCTGAGTGGAGCTGCCTTTCATGGTTCTTGCAGGCAGCACTCACTGAAAGCAGAGCATTGTAGACCTTGAGCCATGGCCTAGCGTATACGCTTGCCCTTGAGTGTTTCTCGAGCAACGCCGGTCGCACAGGATTCCAGTGGACTCCCTCCATTTCATCCAGGCTGCGTTGATTCGGGCTTTCACCGCCTGATCCACGCTGCCATCAGCTGATAGGTGGCTCCCCAGGTACTGGAAGTCCTCGACCCTTTCGATGTTCTCGCCGTGACGCGTTCTACGATGGGTTCGCTACACTCTTCAGAGCTCAGGAACTTGGTTTCTCTTCACGGTTCAACCGGAGCCCATTCTCAGCGAGCAGATCTTGCCACCGCTGCACCTTGTCCTGGAGTTCTTTCCTGCTGTCCGCTATCAGGGCGATGTCGTCAGCGTAGAGGATGGTTTTTAGCGGTCCCTCCATGAGTTCTGCCATGACATCTAGAGTCAGGAGGAAGAGGAACGGGCTGAGGGCTGATCCTTGGTGTACCCCCAACCGTGATTTTTACCTCCTTCGTCAAGCCGTGCGGGGTGCGTACAGCTGCTTTAGCTCCATCGTACATATCCTTTACTATGACCAGGTGCTCCGGAACGTTACGTTCTCTGAGCGCTTTCCAGAGTACAGGCCTTGGCAGGCGGTCGAATCCTTTCTCCATGGTCCAGGAAGGGCTAGGCTAGGTAGCAGGGTCGCCGCTTCTCTCGGTACTTCTCCATCAGCTGTCTGGCGATGAAGATGGCGTCAGTGGTGGACCTTTCGGGCATTCGACCGCCTGCCAAGGCCTGTACTCTGGAAAGCGCTCAGAGAACGTAACGTTCCGGAGCACCTGGTCTCCATAGTAAAGGATATGTACGATGGAGCTAAAGCAGCTGTACGCACCCCGCACGGCTTGACGAAGGAGGTAAAAATCACGGTTGGGGTACACCAAGGATCAGCCCTCAGCCCGTTCCTCTTCCTCCCGTTCCTCTTCCTCCTGACTCTAGATGTCATGGCAGAACTCATGGAGGGACCGCTAAAAACCATCCTCTACGCTGACGACATCGCCCTGATAGCGGACAGCAGGAAAGAACTCCAGGACAAGGTGCAGCGGTGGCAAGATCTGCTCGCTGAGAATGGGCTCCGGTTGAACGTGAAGAAAACCAAGTTCGCTGAAGCTGCTGAAGCAGCGTGTACGCGAACCATGCGTAAAACGTTCACGGCGCAGGAACATCGAAAAGGTCGAGGACTTCCAGTACCTGGGGAGCCACCTATCAGCTGATGGCAGCGTGGATCAGGCGGTGAAAGCCCGAATCAACGCAGCCTGGATGAAATGGAGGGAGTCCACAGGAATCCTGTGCGACCGGCGGTGCTCGAGAACGCTCAAGGGCAAGGTGTACGGGCGGTGGTGAGGCCTACAATGCTCTACGGTAGTGAATGCTGGCCCATCTGCAAGAACCATGAAAGGCAGCCCATTCAGCTGACACGAGGATGCTGAGGATGGGCGCTCGCCGGCGATGTGGACACGGACTCGACAGAGTCAAGACGGACTGTCAGGGGCGGTCACACAGGCGGCTCCGATTCAGCAGAAGCACGACAGCAGCGACTGCGATGGTATGGGCACGTACTGAGGAGGCCTGAAGACCACCCAATAAGGAAAGCCTTGGAATTCGAAGTGGAAGGCAAGCGACCACGGCAGCGAGCCGCCCAAGGAAAAAGATGGAGGGACGTCATCAAGAAGGACCTCACCGAAGTGAAAGCCACGGCAGAAGATGCAGTGGATCGGAACAAATGGCGACGTCTAACAAGAACAGCGGACCCTGCGACGGCGCGGGACTAACGCTAGGGAGAAGAAGAAGAAGAAGTGACTGCGCTGGAAAGGTGGGCGTGGTGTTGGGGCGAGACTTGCAGCAGTACCTAGTGTGGTCTACTCATTAACTGCCCTTGGTAGGGAGTGTGTCCGATTTGATTTTGATTTGTAAAAAGTGTCCGATTTGATTTGAAAAGTGTCCGATTTGGTTTGAACGTCCGATTTGATTTGAAAAGTGTCCGATTTGGTTTGAAAAGTGTCCTACTTCGTTTGAAAAGTGTCCGATTTAAAGCGAAAATGGTATAGATCAAGTATCAGCAGTTATTTTCTGCATTATTTTGAGGTTGTAACAGATGAAGCAGCGAGTCTTGTGAAGGTAACAACATGGATTTCGCCAACAAATGGAAAGCGTCCAAATTATATTCATGCATAGACATGCATGGACGGAAGGAAAGCGAAAGCTGAAAAATACAAAAAATTGCAGTGTGATGGCGGGACGCAAACCACCAACTCTTTAGCGGTTAACTAAGGCAAACTGTAGCAGCTTGACTACTCAGTGAGAGGATCAATCGCGATTAGGATGAATCACGTTAAAAATCGATGAAGACATGAGCCGTCAGGAATGCGCGAAGAACATTATCGGATGGTGACGTGCGAAGGCGGAGCTTATGGAGGCATTGTTGATGACACCGGTTGATCCTACAAGGCCACGAGCCCTCAGGCACGCTTCCGACTGGACATGCATGCTTACGGCCACGGGGCATTTTGTCTGGAATACCGAGCTACATCAATAAAATATGGAATATATGTATCGTGCCGTGTCACACGCGAGCAACCTAGTAACGAGACGTCACCGACGCGATTACATAAGGCGATCTGACCAATGAATTCTTGAGCAGCATCCGATTGTTGGAGGAAACTCTCAAATGCTTCTTTTGCTTCGCATCCTCAATTCGTGGTGCCTCTCACATAGAGTGCCAAGTGCTGTTACTAACTCCAACAATCAGTGTGAGGGAGGTCGTTCAGAGCTTGCCTCGCTTTTTCACGGCAGTTTTTCGTATTTTGCAGAGCTTTCACATAGACCAAAGAAATGGGTTCCGTTTCCGCGATTTCTGCCGAGCGGTTTCAGAAAACCTAGGAGAAGGAGTGAAAAGAAATCTGTGTAAGGTCTTCTCTTCTAGCCACTCATGCGCTGTAAATCACTTGAAACTTTGACCAAATGCTGAGTGGAAGGTGCTTCTGAAAGAACAATCGAAATCTGCTCGAGAAATGGTCGTTGGTGTCTTGATTATTTCACGTGCTCAGGAGTGAGTGAGAGTTTCTCCAACAATCGGAGCTGCTCAAGAATTCATTGGTCAGATGGCCTAGTAATCTGCGTGGTGACCTCTCGTTGACTTAGGTTACTCGCGTGTGTACAGGCACCGAATACATATATCATATTTATTATGTACTCGGTATCAGACAAATGGCCGCAGTGGCCGTAAGCATCAGTCCAGTCGGAAGCGTGGCCTGAGGCTCGTGGCCTTGTAGGATCACCGGTGTCATCAACAATGCCTCCATAAGCTCCGCCTTCGCACGTCACCATCCGATAATGTTCTTCGCGCATTCCTGACGGCTCATGTCTTCATCGATTTTTAACGTGATTCATCCTAATCGCGTTGATCTCTCACTGAGTAGTCAAGTGCTCTTACAGTTGACTTAGTAACGCTAAGGTTGGTGGTTCAGTCCGCCATCACTGCAATTTTTTGTATTTTTCAGCTTTCGCTTTCCTTCCGTCCATGCATGTCTATGCATGAATATAATTTGGACGCTTTCCATTTGTTGGCGAAATCCATGTTGTTACCTTCACAAGACTCGCTGCTTCATCTGTTACAACCTCAAAATAATGCAGAAAATAACTGCTGATACTTGATCTATACCATTTTCACTTTAAATCGGACACTTTTCAAACCAAATCGGACACTTTTCAAACCAAATCGGACACTTTTCAAATCAAATCGGACACTTTTCAAACCAAATCGGACACTTTTCAAATCAAATCGGACACTTTTCAAATCAAATCGGACACACCCCCTACCAAGGGCAGTTGATAACTAGACCACACTAGGTACTGCTGCAAGCCCTCGCCCCAACACCACGCCCACCTTTCCAGCGCAGTCACTTCTTCTTCTTCTCCCTAGCGTTAGTCCCGCGCCGTCGCAGGGTCCGCTGTTCTTGTTAGACGTCGCCACTTGTTCCGATCCACTGCATCTTCTGCCGTGGCTTTCACTTCAGTGAGGTCCTTCTTGATGACGTCCCTCCATCTTTTCTTTGGGGCTCCTCGTGGTCGCTTGCCCTCTACTTCGAATTCCAATGCCTTCCTTATTGGGTGGTCTTCAGGCCTCCTCAGTACGTGCCCATACCATCGCAGTCGCTGCTCTCGTGCCTTCAGCTGGATCGGAGCCGTCTGTGTGACCGCCCTGACTCTGACTCTGTCGAGTCGTGTCCAGCCGCAGGCCCATCTCAGCATCCTCATTTCAGCTGAGTGGAGCTGCCTTTCATGGTTCTTGCAGATGGGCCAGCACTCACTGCCGTAGAGCATTGTAGGCCTTACCACCGCCCGGTACACCTTGCCCTTGAGCGTTCTCGAGCACCGCCGGTCGCACAGGATGCCAGTGGACTCCCTCCATTTCATCCAGGCTGCGTTGATTCGGGCCTTCACCGCCTGGTCCACGCTGCCATCAGCTGCTAGGTCGCTCCCCAGGTACTGGAAGTCCTCGACCCTTTCGATGCTCTCGATATGGCGTTCTATGATGGGTTCGGTACACTCTTCGGGGCTGAGGAACTTAGCGTTTAGCCGGGGTCCATTCTCAGCGAGCACATCCTGCCACCGCTGCACCTTGTCCTGGAGTTCTTCCCTGCTGTCCGCTATCAGGGCGATGTCGTCAGCGTAGAGGATGGTTTTCAGTGGTCCCTCCATGAGTTCTTTTGCCACATCCAGAGTCAGGAGGAAGAGGAACGGGCTGAGGGCTGATCCTTGGTGTACCCCAACCGTAATGTTTACCTCCTTTGTCAAGCCGTGAGGGGTGCGTACAGCTGCTTTAGCCCCATCGTACATGTCCTTCACTATGGAGACCAGGTGCTCCGGAACGTTACGTTCTCTAAGCGCTCTCCAGAGTACAGGCCGAGGCAGGCGGTCGAATGCCTTCTCAAGGTCCAGGAAGGCTAGGTAGCAGGGTCGCCGCTTCTCTCGGTACTTCTCCATCAGCTGTCTAGAATGTGGACATCAGTGGTGGACCTTTCGGGCATGAAGCCGAACTGTTCCTGCGTAGGGACAAGTTCCCTTAGCCTAGTGTTGACCAGGCGCTCGTACAGCTTCATGGTATGGGGAGTCAACTTGATGCCGCGGTAGTTGGAGCACTCCGTCGCGTCCCCTTTCTGTTGAAGATGGGGACGATTGTCCTCCACGCATCCGGCATCCTTCCTTCAGCGGTTACATTGTTTAGAAAGTTTGTGAGCCACCACCCCATGCTCTCCAAGGGGCCTTCATGCCTCTACCGGTACCCCGTCTGGACCCTCTTTCCCAACCTTCATCGTTTCTAGTTCTCGGCGGACCTCATCCTTTATCCAAGGAGTGATGGAACCT
>MU967136.1:0-18278 GCA_036418165.1 Cooperia oncophora | reverse complement strand
CTATCCCTGCCTCTTTCCAGCGCGGTCACGGTTTCCCAAAATGTTTTATGAAATCTGCTTCTTCGACTTTTTCTCACTTTTGCTAGTTGCACACACACTTCAACTGAAAAGGATTGGTACCGATACAGATCTGACTCCGCCCACTTCACAATCAAGTGACGTAAGTTCTGAATTTTTATAACTTTTTTCGACGTCGGTTTTTTCACATTCAATCTTCACAAAACGAATATAGCCATGCTTTTACACACTAGCACACTAGGCCCCGCCCCTCTGACCACGCCCACTTTCGTTTTTCGCGGAATTTTGATTTTTCTTCCGAATTTTCACTTTTTTAGGCTGTGACAAGCGGCCCCGCCCACTAATGGAAGCCCCGCCCACTTTTCAAAAATGATGCAGATCGGCGAGCTAGTGACCGTACTAGCAGGTTATGGCCTCTCCCGTCACCCGGAACAAAGTTTCCCTTTTTTGTGGTCTTTCCCTTTTTTTCATTCTATGTGACGGGAGAGGCCATAACCTGCTAGTACGGTCACTAGCTCGCCGATCTGCATCATTTTTGAAAAGTGGGCGGGGCTTCTACAAAGTGGGCGGAGCTTCCATTAGTGGGCGGGGCCGCTTGTCACAGCCTAAAAAAGTGAAAATTCGGAAGAAAAATCAAAATTCCGCGAAAAACGAAAGGCGTGGTCAGAGGGGCGGGGCCTAGTGTGCTAGTGTGTAAAAGCATGGCTATATTCGTTTTGTGAAGATTGAATGTGAAAAAACCGACGTCGAAAAAAGTTATAAAAATTCAGAACTTACGTCACTTGATTGTGAAGTGGGCGGAGTCAGATCTGTATCGGTACCAATCCTTTTCAGTTGAAGTGTGTGTGCAACTAGCAAAGTGAGAAGTCGAAGAACCTAGGTAGGTAACAACCAGTTGAAAACCTAGTCCAATTATCAACTGCCCTTGGTTGGGGGCGTGTCCGATTTCGCTTGAAAAGTGTCCGATTTAAAGTGCAAATGGTATATAAAGGCTGATTGGTGCCTTGACCATGAGTATGGTGCCTACTTCTGGCTTCGGTGCCATTTTTTGGCATCCGAACGTCCGAATCACACCTTAATCCCACCCAAAGGTTACCAGCTCTCATGAGGACGTCCAGCGCTACCCTGGCGCCAAAGTGCGCAGGCGCTAAAATTAAGTGTCAGAATCATGACCAGGGTCATCGATTTCCTCCGTAGATAAACTTTCACTCAAAATTTTTTTTGATTTTTTTACGGTGGACTCCGGTAGATCGTTTGGTCGGCAGTGCTGACCGAAATCTCACATCCTATGACTTCAATGTAAAGGCTAGCACACAAATCCAAGAGAGTCAAGAAATTTTTTTTGATCGAAACTTCGTTTACGATCACGATCGATGGATCTGATCGCGATTTCGACACTTGTTTTCTACTTTTTCACGAGAGTAGCCGCTAACCACTAGGCCATCCGATCACTGACGTCTTAGGCAGAGTCCGATGTTAAAGAGGCCATCGCTCGCTCTTAAGCACGTGACACAAGTATGACCCCACCGCGGTCATTTTTCACTACGGCTTCAATGGCCCTTTCGAAAGCGCCTTCCTGAGCGTTTCAAATTTGAAAGTAATTCGCAGCGTAACGAGGCTCAAAATAGAGCAGTTCACATGAAACTCTCTCACTCCCTTTTTTGGGTTTTTTGACAACTAAGGATAAGTGGGCCGAACTTCTGGTCTATGTGGAAGCCCCTGCGAATTGCAAAAGACCGTTTCGAAAAAACGGAGCTTGTTCTGAACAACCTCCCTCGTTAGTGCACAAGTGAAGCGGCCTCAATCAGCTGCAAGAGCTACGAGATCATTTTGTTTACAATTCATCTCTATTGCATGAATGAAAAGTCATCCAAAGGTTGAGGAAAGCAAACGAGCGTATGGAAAGTGCAGTGAGGAGATTTTTTTTTGGCAGACATAGTCAGCACTCTAAAAGGAATTGCAGGGGGTCTCAAAACTAACGCAATATAACGGTCGAAAAATACCATTCTAAAACAGGCAGTTATACCACTTTCACTTTAAATTCACGATTTTTCGAACGAAATTCACTACTTTCAAACCGAACCCGCGACTTTTCGAACCCAATTAAAGAGTTAGTTACCCATGTATCACTAGACACAACTGCGAGCCTCGCCCCTGTAGCCCCGCCCAATTTCAACGTGGTCGTCACTTTCCAAATTAAATTTTGTAACTTCTGCTCTTGTGACTTTTTTTGCTTTTTCGTTATTTCGCATGTCCACACTAGCTAGAATTGGTGGTGAAGTCCGCTCCTGGGACACTGGGAACTGCCCGCTTCTGCGGGCTGAGCCGAACGCGGACATTCGAAAGCAGGTGACAGGCCTTCGTGACGGGCCGGCCTACGAACACCCAAGTCACATCACCAATGTTCAATATGCCATGTGAATTCCGAATCAATGCTACGGCGTCCGCGGGAGCCGACGCGCACTCGTATGGCCCGGCGAGTGTGGAAAGTATGCGAGGGTCCCTGATGCAAGGACGGCATGGGGGCAACCAGGCTAGTCCAGAAGTCCTGTAACGTTGAAAAGGCCCGCGTAGCAATGTTGAATGTTGGACGCTGACGAGGCGCTCATGAATCTCGCACTGGAGCGCAGACGAATAGACTTGTATGCAGTGCAGGAAACGAGATAGTCCAGTTGCAAATCGAGTGCTATCGAACAGCGGTTGTACCACTTCTTTTCTGCCTATGCTCCACAAACGGGATGCTCCGAGCGATCCAAGGACGAGTTCTGGTCCCTGCTTGAGGAGAAGACAGCTGAGATACCGTCAGAAGACGTCGTAATTGTTGCTGGTGACCTAAATGGGCACGTAGGCGCTACGAAAGACGGCTACAGTTGTCATGGTGGTTTCGGTTATGGGTCACGTAACGCCGATGGTGAAAGAATTCTCGACTATGCAGAGGCCCATAACCTGGTCATCGTGAATACGAAGTTTCGCAAACGAGACTCCCACCTTATCAGCTTCTACAGTGGGAGTGCCAGAACGCAGATAGACTTGTCCTTGTTAGACACCGCGACCAAGGGCTCATCACGGACGCGAAGACGGTGCCGTACGAGACAGTTGCCACACAACATCGCCCACTAATCTGCACGCTAAAGATCGCAAGCTCAGGTCCAAACGGGTCGAGCGATGTGGTCCCGAGAGGATCAAATGGTGGCGTTAGAAAGAACAGGAGGCAGCTGTAATCTCTCGTATTACTCTCATCTCGACCTCGTCTTCCCACCGTCACGACTGTCGATGAGACCTGGAAAAGTGCTTTAAGGCGATACATGAGGCCGCTCGTTCCGAACTTGGCGTCACGAAGCCTGGAAGGCGTAGAATTGATAAGCAGCCGTGGGACCTACAGTGTCAAAGCGGTTCGCGTTGAGAAGAGGCGCTACCACTTTTTCGTGATACAAGTCAGCTAGTAGCTGGCGTAAGTACAAAGAAGCGAAGAATGTAGCGAAGAAGGCTGTGGCTGCAGCGAAGGCCGCCCACTTCAAAGATGTCAGTAAGGAACTCGATTCACGTGATGGAGAGCGGCACCTCTACCGACTTGCCAAGGCTCGGCATCGTCAGACCGAAGATATCGAGAAATTCCCTGGCGTCAACGACGAGCATGGCCGTCTTTTGATGGACCGAAAGAGGGTGCTGAGGCGATGGCACGACTTCTTTGAGAATATTTCAACCGTAGAGTATGCGCACCCGGCCATCCCTTTCGTCCCCCAGTATACGGTCCCGTTCAGAAAGTAACCGTAGAAGAGACGGAGGCGGCTCTCAGAAAGATGAAGTCAGGCAAAGCAACAGGACCTGACGACGTGGCAGCCGACTTGTGGAAGGCACGGTGCTGGTACCCTGCACAATGGTTGACGGATTTCTTCAATCAGGTCGTTGCTGAGAAGAAGACGCCCAAGGACTGGCAAGAGAGCACGACGATTCCGATTTGGAAGAAGAAGGGCAGCCCTGCGGACTGCTCGAACTACCGTCCAATTCGCCTGCTGTCACACAGTATGAAGATCTTTGAGCGAATTGTTGACAGTCGTATTCGCGGAATCGTCCAGCTTTCTATCAAGTCAGTGCGGCTTTGTGGCAGGCTGTAGCACCATCGACGCCATACATGCCGCGCGTCTTCTGCTGGAGAGACATCGTGAGAAGCAAGTACCACTGCATCTAGCTTTTCTGGACCTAGAAAAGGCATTCGATCGTGTTCCGCGTGAAGTTATATGGTACGCCTTGCGGCAACACGGCGTTCCCGAAGAGCTTATTGAGTGGGTGCGCATCCTGTACTCCAGCCTCAAGAGCCGCGTGCGTGCACCAGCAGGCACTTCGCAGGAATTTCCCATCACGGTCGGGTAACATCTAGGCTCTGCGCTTTCCCCACTCCTTTTCGTGGCCGTGGATGCAGTCTCGCGATCTCTAGAAACCGAGTCAGATGACGTGGCTCGCCAGTGAAGACAAGAGCGAATTTGAGCAGCAGGTACAAGCTTGGTCGGATAGTGACATAATTTAGACTGAAGGTTGAACATCAAGAAACCGAGTACTTGACGACCGATACAAATGAGTCCGATTCCATTAAGATCAGTGGCATCGAGCTCACACGCACAAGAGCCTTCAAGTATCTTGGATCAGAAATTGTGTCCGATGGCAGTCTGACCTCAGAGGTGAACTCTCGTGTGAGTGCAGCATGGGCGAAATGGCGCTCGATGACTGGAGTTCTGTGTGACAAGACCATACCGGAGCACCTCAAATCGAAGATTTATAGAACTGTGGTCAGACCAGTAGCGTTGTACGGGGCTGAGTGCTGGCCTGCAACCAAGGAAGTCGAAGCCCGCCTTAGTGTGATGGAGATGAAAATGCTACGTTGGACGGCCGGTGTCACGCGTATGGATCGGGTACGCAAAAAGGTCGGCGTAGCTACCCATAGTTGATAAAATGCGAGAATCTCGTCTCCGATGGTATGGCCACGTACTTCGCGCGAAGGCGGACACCGTCCGTAAGACTGCTCTCCAGCTTGAGGTGCTCGGCAAACGACCTAAAGGACGCCCCAGGCAACGTTGGCTTGACACGCTGCACGCGGATTTGAAGATAGTTGGTGCTCACCCTGATCAGGCATTCTTCTTCTTCTCTTCTTCTTCTTCCTTCCTTTTCTTTTCTTTTATTAGGTTGTCCGGAAAGTTCTCAGCGTTTTGTGTTACTATTTTTGTACATTCATTGCTGATTAAAAACTCATTCTCCCTTGCGTCTCAGTAGTACATCCTGAAGAGAATTTTTTGCGCTATCTGATGGTATAATTGCCGTTTCACCATTGCTTGATAAACCCCCTTCCCAAGACTTTTTGAAGCATGTCAAAAGAGCAACTTCGGACGATATTTTTCTTCAACTACAAATTGGGTCAATCCGCAGTCGAGACAGCTCGACAAATTAACCAGGTGTGGGGGCCCAATAGTGTTGGAGAAAGCACCGTGCGGCAATGGTTCGACAAATTTCGTTCTGGAGATTTCAGCCTTGAAGATGAACCTCGTAGCGGTCGACCTAAAGCAATACCTGACGAGGATTTTTGTGGAGGCTGACCCATCCCAAACAGTTCGAGAGATTGCAGAAAAGCTAGGCGTTGGCAAATCCACTGTTGCGGATGGTCTGAAACGCATTGGGAAGGTGAAAAAACTCGACAAGTGGGTGCCCCACAATTTGAGTGACCGGCAGAAATTGGCACGTCTCGAGGTTTCTTCTTCACTGCTTTTGCAACAGAAACGACCCGTTTTTGGACCGAATTGTCACCTGTGATGAAAAGTGGATCATGTATGATAACAGGAGACGTTCCGGACAGTGGTTGGATGCCGACGAACCACCGAGGCAATTTCCAAAGCCGAATCCTCACGAAAAAAGATTATGGTCACAGTGTGGTGTTCATCGGCTGATGTGGTCCACTATGACTTTTTATCACCCAAACCATCACAGCAGTACTGTGAAGAAATCGACGAAATGTACCGAAAATTGCGTCAGCTGCAGCCAGCACTTGTCAACAGAAAGGGTCCGATTCTTTTGCATGACAACGCCCGCCCACACGTTTCACAAATCACTATCCATAAATTGAACGAATTGGGGGTTGAAGTTCTACCTCACCCGCCATATTCTCCAGACCTTTCACCAACCGACTATCACCTTTTCAAACATTTTCAGAACTTCCTTGCTGGAAAATACTTCATCAATCAGGACCAGGCAAAAAAGCCTTCGTGGATTTCGTGGATTCTCGACCACCCAGTTTTTTCTTTGATGGGATTTATCGACTGGTGTCACATTGGCAAAAGTGTGCTGTTTCGATTAAATCCGATGAGTATTAAGAAAGTTATGATCGTTTAAAGTGAAACACTCAAAACGCTGCGATCTTTCCGGACAGCCTAATATTTTGTCACGCTACTTCTCCCGATTGAATGCTTGATCGGGATGGGCGCCAACTATCTTTAAGTCCGCATGCAACGTGTCTGACCAGCGCTGCTTGGGGCGTCCTTTAGGCCGCTTTCCGGGAACTTCGAGCTCAAGACCAATCCTACGGACGGTGTCACAATTCGCGCGAAGAACATGACCATACCATCGAAGGCGAGCTTCGCGCATTTTCTCGGCCACAGGAGCAATACCGAATCTCTTCCTTATGTCGTCATTGCGTATGCGATCCATACGCGTGACACCGGCGGTCCATCGCAACATTTTCATCTCCATGACTCCTAGGCGCGCTTCAACTTCTCTGGTCGTAGGCCAACATTCAGCGCCATATATCGCGACTGGTCGAACGACGGTCCTATAGATCTTCGATTTGAGGCGATCTGGTATCGTCTTGTCGCAGAGAACGCCAGTCATAGACCGCCACTTAGACCAGGCTGCACTCACACGCGCGCTCACTTCTGAGTCGAGACTACCGTCAGACGTAATTGTTGATCCGAGGTATTTGAACGCTGTCGTTCGCGTGAGCACACTCCGCTGACCCTAAGGGAACCAGGGTCAGTCGTCAGGTACTCGGTTTTCTTGACGTTCAATCTGAGCCCGAAGTTTGCTAACCGTTCAGTCCAAGCTTGCACTTGTTCCTCGAGACCATTCTTATCCTCGCAGGCGAGCATCACATCGTCAGCGTAGAGAAGCGTCCAAGGAGCCGGCTTCTGGAGGTCCCGTGAAATGGCGTTCATGACGACAACGAAGAGCAGCGGGGAAAGCGCTGAGCCTTGGTGCACCCCAACTGTGATGGGGAACCCCATCGAAATGCCTGCTGGACTTCGCACTCGACTCGTCGGGCTGAAGTACAGGATGCGTACCCACTCAATCAGCTCTTCGGGAACGCCGTGCTGCCGTAAGGCATACCATATAACTTCACGTGGGACACGGTCGAATGCCTTCTCCAGATCAAGGAAGGCTAGGTGGACATGCTTCTTCTTCTCACGATGTTTCTCTAGCAAGAGGCGAGCGGCATGTATGGCGTCGATGGTGCTACAGCCAGTCACGAAGCCACACTGGTTGGTAGAGAGCTGGACGATATCACGAAGACGCTTATCAACAATTCGCTCAAAAATTTTCATGCTGTGCGAGAGCAAGCGAATTGGACGATAATTTGAGCAGTCTGCAGGACTGCCTTTTTTTCCAGATCGGTACCGTCGTGCTCTCTTGCCATACTTCGGGCATTTTCTTCTCTGCAACGACCTGATTGAAAAACGTTGTCAACCATTCGGCAGCATGCCAGCAGTGTGACTTCCATACTTCGACCGCCACGTCGTCAGGGCCCGTTGCTTGCCTGGCTTCATCTTCTTGAGAGCCGCCTCCGTTTCCTTCACGCTTATCTTCTGAACGGGACCGTATGTTGGTTGGTAAGGCGCAGGGGATGGCCGGGTGTTCATATTCCACTGTGGAAATTTCTCCAAAGTAGTCGCGCCATCGCCTCAGCACCTTTGTTCGGTCCATCAGGAAGGCGGCCCTTCTCGTCATTGATGCCAAAGAACTTCTCCACATCTTCGGTCTGGCGGTGACGAGCTTTAGCAAGTCGGTAAATGTGCCGCTCGCCATCTCGTGTTTCCAGCTTCTGCTGATTTCATCGAAGTGAGAAGCTTTTGCGGCACCCACAGCCTTCTTTGCCGCTTTTTTCGCTTCCTGGTATTTTTGCCAGTTGCCAGCTGACTTGTCTTCAAAAAACAAGTGATAGCGCTTCTTCTTCCTCGCGAACCTTTACCCTGGAGTCATCTGTCCACAACCATGCCTGCTTTTCAACGTTCATCATCGACGTTACGTGTCCCATAACCGAAACCACCATGACAACTGTAACCGTCTTTCGTTGCGCCCACGTGCCCGTTAAGGTCACCAGCGACAATTACGACGTCCTCTGACGGTACCTCAGCTGTCTTCTCCTCAAGCAGAGTCCAAAACTCGTCCTTTGATTGTTCAGCGCATCCCGTTTGCGGAGCATATGCAGAAAAGAAGTGGTACAGTCGTTGCTCGACAGCAAGAACAATCTTCATCAAACGGTCGTCGAAACGTTCCACGCTAGCTATCGAGTCACGGAAACGTCATGAGACGATTGTGGTCACATGTGGTCCTTCGCCTGCCGCACAGGACGCTTTTAAGCCGCGACGAATGTCGCTCGACTTGCAAATGGACTATCTCGTTTCCTGCACTGCACACAGGTCTATTCATCTGCGCTCCAATGCCATTCACATGAGCGCGTCGTCAACGTTCCAACATTCAACATTGCCACGCGGGCCTTTTCGACGTTACAGGACTTCTGGACTAGCCTGGTTGCCCCCCCCCCCGATGCCGTCCTTGCATCAGGGACCCTCGCATACTTTCCACACTCGCCGGGCCATACGAGTGCGCGTCGGCTCCCGCGGACGCCGTAGCATTATCTCGATATGTGACATGGGTGTTCCTAGGTCGGCCCGTCACGAAGGCCTGTCACCTGCTTTCAAATGTCCGCGTTCGGCTCAGCCCACAGAAACAGGTAGTTCCCAGTGGCGCCACGTGGAGGAGCGGACTTCACCATCCCTTTTTAGCTAGTGTGGACGTGCGAAATAACGAAAAAGCAAAAAAGTCACAAGAGCAGAAGTTACAAAACAAACATAGTCACGTCGCAGAGGCCTGTCACCTGCGATCGTGCGTCTGCATTTTGCAACTCGCAGAGCGAGCAGTACCCGGTGGCACCACGTGGAAGAGCAAACCTCATCACCGCTCACCCTGATCAGGCATTCGACCGGAATAAATGGCGCACAAAATCAGGAGAGCGGAGCCTGCTACAGAGCGGGGCAAACGTTGAAGAATAAGAAGAAGACGCGGCACGTGGGCACTTTTCAAAGAATCTCGCAAATTTCGACTTTTCGCAACTTTTTCACCGTCGTTGCTTTTACTATCTTCACACAACGGGGGACGCTTGTTTACACACCAGCGCGCTAGGCTCCACCCCCTTAGTCATGCTTACTTTTGCTTCTCTGCGAAACTTCGATTCTTTCAAAATTTTTGCAATTTTATAAGCAGGATACAGTCCCAGCTTCCATGCTATGGACTCGCTCGTCACTCGGAACAGTCTTTGCTTGGGTTTTTGTTTTTTGGACTTCACCCTGCCAATTTGCAACATTTCGCAAAAGTGGGCGGAGCTCTCACAGTGGGCGGCCTTCACGTAGCAATACAAAAATGTGAAATTCTTAAAGACACATGGTACGCTCAAACACATTGAGGGTGTATGAGACTATCAGCCCCCCAGCTGTCGATGTGTCGTGGTCCCCCCGCCCAAAACTGCACGGGGTCAGAGTACGGGGCCGTGGGAAAGTCGTAATTCCTTGCTACACCGCCCTCACGTTTATGCTAACACCATCCGCGCGGCGCGGTCGCGTGCAGCTCTGGCTTTTTGCCAAGTCCTGTTCAGTTGCGTTTGAAATATCAAGTAACAGACGCAATTTCTTTCCTGCGGACAACATTTTAGTGTCGTAAATAAGACGAGATGATGACAAGGGCTAGAACCTCAAGAGCAAGCTGTTGCTGCCTGTCTGCCCAATTTCCTAACCTTTGAGCCCCCCTCGTATTGCTCATGCTTCAAAGTCCGAATAGAAGGTGATGAAGATGACAAAGGCTAGAAATGAACAACAACGAATGTAGATGTAAATAAAACAAAATTGAAAAAACTAAGGAAACGCAAACTAATTAAAATCGCGTGTGATTTTTTGGACCTCTGAATCCGGCTCTAATGCTATAGAAATACTTCAAACAAACGAGTGGGACGCTTAGGCTGCGTTTATACTTTGCGGCAGCGTAGCGTAGCGTAGCGTAGCGCTTCCAGCGTACGCCAGCGGCAGTGCCGAAGAGAGGATGCATATCGATCTAGCTTCACCAGCGTCACCAGCGGCACGCTGGCGTACGCTAGCGGCACGCTAGCGTACGCCCAGCGTACGCCCAGCGTGTTTCTCTCAGCGTTTCACCCAGGCGTTTGTCTATGCGTTTGCAGCCAGGGGAGTAGAGACTAATGGAAAGCTGGACAGGTACAAACACCATCGATTCGCCGTCTCTCGCCCTTAGTCTCTACAATGCACATCGCTTCTGCGTCTCCGACGGCCACATAGTCTCTACAATGCACATCGCTTCTGCGTCTCCGACGGCCACATGGTCTCTACAATACACGTCGATTCCGCGTCTCTCACGGCCACATAGTCTCTACTCCCTGCCGCTGCAAGCGCTAGCAAAACGCTGGTGCCGCTGGAGAAACGCTCGAGAAACGCTGGTGAAGCTAGATCGATAGCTATGCTTCCCGTGCCCTCGCTACGCCAGCGTGCCGCTGGTGACGCTGGTGAAGCTAGATCGATATGCATCCTCTCTTCGGCACTGCCGCTGGCGTACGCTGGAAGCGCTACGCTACGCTGCCGCAAAGTATAAACGCAGCCTTAGGCCGTTTTTATTTTGATGTTTTGTGGGAATGCGCGGCCTGCGAGGGCTATTGCAGAAGCAGCACAGTTGCTCTTGAGTTCTAGCCCTCGTCATCATCTTCAGTTCTTATTTTGCAGAACCTAAAATGTTATCCGCATAAAGAAATTGCGTTGTACTTGTATTCCAAAGCGCAATTACAGGACTTGGCAAAAAGCCAAGAGAGCTGCACGCGACCGCGCCGCGCGGACGGTGTTAGTAAAAACGTGAGTTTGCAAAAACGGGCGGCGTAGCAAGGAATTACGACTTTCCCACGGTCCCGTACTCTGACCCCGTGCAGTTTTGGGGAAACCACGACACATCGACAGCTGGGGGGCTGATAGTCTCATACACCCTCAATGTGTTTGAGCGTACCATGTGTCTTTAAACAATATCAAAATTTTTGCAAAGAGCCACAATGGTGGGCGTGGCTGAGGGGCGGAGCCTAAGTTGCCAGTGTATAAATGCGCGTCTGCGAGTATTTCCGTTGTGTGAGGAGTGGGAGTAGAAACAACGACTATGAGAAAGTTGCGAAAAGTCAAAATTTGCTACAATTTCTTTGAAATGTGGGCCGAGTGGCTATGTGCCGATGTGCACACCCACACCCGAGCATGGGTAACTAATCTAGTGAGAGATGGGAAACTAAGTCTTGAATTCGGTTTGTTAAGCCGGGAATTTGGTTTGAAACGTCGTGACTTTGGTTTGAAAAACTGTTAATTTGGCTTGAGAGATCGTGAATTCAAAGTGAAAACGCTGTCGGAAGCTCTCGTCTTTGTGTCCTATGTTTCATAAAAATGTAATGCTTCTGCTTCGTTCGCCATGTTGGAAGCCAAAGAAGTTGAAACTGCTCCCTGGCCGATATGCTATCAGCTCTGTAAAATAAATGGTCATGATTGCTCCTTGTGAAGATGGACGTTCATGTCTATATGCTGAACTACTGAACAAAATTCTGTTTCTAAGGGTCACAGTCATTTCCCTCCATGGCACCGCTGAAGCGCAAATGGGCAATGTGTTTTGATCATATGAGCAAACTTTCACCTAATGGTTCCAGAAATTGTTGAAAAGGTCCACCTTGTTGGACAAGTTGCTCTTTCCGCAACCTTCGTAAATCAAGATAAAAGGATAAAGGATAGGGCCTCGCCGTTGATCAATCCCTTTGTGGGATGCGGCACGCATTCTACTTCCATTCAGAATCGTAGTGGCTTATTGAATGCGATGTGGCCTATACAATGACTTGGGGGGGGCCAGCCGATGTACAAGTCAGTGTTTTATCCTCCCAGACGAATCTGGTACCAATTTACCGTCCCTACAGGGTAGAAGGCTTGGTTGGCCTGGGCGGAAGTCGACCCGGGACAGACCTAGATAGCTTCTGAAAATCTGTTATGCAGCTGTTCAGGAGAAGAAAAATCTTCTCAAGCAATCAAGTTAGATAATACAGTTCTTCCCAATCACAAGCCTTGGTGCTGCAGTACAGTAATAGTAATTCCGGGTAACTGAGTTCGCGCTCAAATTAAATTTGTCAAGCGTGCAAACACAACACACAATGTGTACAAAGGTCAGCGTCAGATTGCGCCCAACAGTTTAACGCGGCTCTATCCAATTGTTTATGGCATCCAACAACGGTCATCCCAGTGGCTCGCAAAAAAACCTTGCATAATTTCCCCGGATCGAAGTAGCCCCAGGAAGGCGGTGGTGCTTACTGAGTAGTCTTTAGGTTTATTTTTTTACCATATCTTCTGTGAATCTTTAACCATGCACCCGATATTGGTCAATAGATGATCTCTCCATCACGAGAACGCACGCTCCAGCTTTGTCTTATCCACCATCTTCGAGAACCTCTCCCCCACTGACCAACACTTTTTCAAGCATCGGGAAACCTTCTTGCGCGAAAATGCTCCGTCAACCTAAACCTCTTGCAAGCTATCCCATCGCATACATTATTTCTAGATGCTCAGAATACTCCGTCACATGAATAGATAGTTGTTTCTGGACAACGTGGTAGAGTGTGCCGAATAATAATTCAGTCTACAAAGGACTTTGAGCTCCAAAAGCTGGCTGGAAACTCTTGTGATCCCATTTCTCGAAACCGTCAAGAAGACCCAAAACACGCCGGAGGTTAGAATGAAAAAAAAACATGTTTCAAGTGTTACAATAATTTTTCAGATTAGCTCAGTAACTCTGTCCCACCTATCAGAATCACCACTCAAAAACATTCCCGCATCTGTCAGAATTAGGAGGTTTGATAAATTTGCATCCAACTCGTTAGACGAAGAGCTTTCGACGAGCAGAAGCCAATCATAATTTAACCTCAGATACGTTTGAAACATGCTCCCCACAGAGTGTTAACTCTTTACAGGTTGTCGTGAAATCCAACTTCAAACCGTCACTGTTGGCCCAGAAGATTGAGGTTCGGATTCCTACACCACCAAACACGTCAGGAGTTCAGTTGATTTGTATGAAAGGCAAAGCGAAGTATAAAGCAGGCGAAAACGCTATAGTTTGGAAGTGAGAAGTTGTTTAATCACTTGACTACATCGTCCAGAATTGTCGTAAGTAATACAACAGGATCAAACGAATGGGAGGGATGAAAGAAAGTCAAATTTCTGCTGAAATCGATCTCTTGCCTACGGGTTCCGAGAAGAAGAAGTGGAATCGTCCTCCTGTCAGCATGAGTTTTGAGGTTCTGTATTGCTCTTCATCTCATTTTCCACCAATATAAATGAGATGCGACAATCAGCTGATGTTTTCAGGTGCCATTCGCTCCTTCTGGCTTGAAAGTGCGCTATCTGAAGGTGTTTGAGCCAAAATTAAATTATTCAGATCATGACGTAATTAAATGGGTGCGATATATCGGTCGTAGTGGTCTCTATGAAACACGATGCTAAACTTACTTCGTGCATGAGTATTTCTTCGTTTTGTATTCGTTTTACAGTATCTACTGGCTTTTTTTCGAGCACTGTGCGGTTGCACCGACTCTTCGATCAGTAGGACTTGTTCTTCTCTCACAGCTCTGCTCGACGAATGTGTGAACATAAATAATAAACTCACGATAAACGTTCTCCTGTCCCAATGATGTTGACTCACACTCAAGCTTCAAAAGCACAACGCACGCTTAGCTGCGAGGCGCAACCTTGGCACCTGTCCGGGGCTAACGAGCCCCCAGCAGTTGAAGCATAGCGGTTTCCTCGCCAAACATGCGCTGGGATGGAGATACAGGATCGTAGGATAGCCTGATCCCTCCATACTCTGCCTAACATGCCACTTGCTGCGCAGGTGCGTTGCACTCCGTGAGCATGTCCCAATCCTATCTATAATCTATCAGCCGTCTGCGCGGCGCTCCTACCACTTCTCCAATTCTTGTGGTTTGCACTTCCGAACAGGATTAAAGCGCGAAGTCCTGATGCGGATGACAAATGGGGCGTTGCTCATTGCTGCGAAGTGTCAATCGGATGGTGACGAGGCTAAAGTTGGAGAGCAACTAATATAGCTGTAAGTAGGATGTAAATAAAAAGTGAAAATAAATGTAAATTGGTTGGAAATCCGTGTAAATTTTTGCATTCGGAGCGATTCCGGCTTCAAACCTAGAAAGGCCTCGAATAAAGTAGGACACCTAGGCCGTTTCTAGTCTCATGTTTTGTGAGAATGCGCGGCTTTCGAGGAATATTGCAGGAACAGTATGGTTGTTCTTCATTTCTAGCACTCTTCATCATCTGTACACACCTCGCTGCTAAGCATGCGTTGTGTCTCACGCACACAGACACAACGCGCGCTTACAATTTCCGATTAGGTGCTTTTTTGAGGCGTTCTTAGACAACGTTCTTTTTACAAAAACTGGTCGACTGAACCCAAGTGAGCTTTCAAATTAAGGCATTCTACCGATAAAGTCTACTCCAAAGAAGCGCATTTGATTGGAAATCCAAATCCTTACAATAACTGCCTCGTCACTCTCGTTTTTACTTCGCCAGGCAGCGCTGTTGAACAGGATCCTTTAAAAGCGGTCGCGTTTTGGTGGAGTTCCTAGCGATAGAGCGGTTGTATTGCGTCATCTCCATAAACTAGTGAAGACAATTTTGGAGATTTGTTTCTTGTGTTGAACCTGCAGCACCTCCGATGATCCAGTGTTACCAAGTTCCCCACAATTTCCCATAACGCTTCGATTGGCTATCCAGCAGCGTCGCTGCCGATAAGAGGCGGGCATTATCTGTTCAGTGACCTGCAGAAGAAAGGGAATTATGTGTTGGGGAGGGGAGTGTACGAGAAAAAAACGCATTGGGAAGTCCTGTCATCTAATAACTCAGTCCTTGCGGAAGACTACTGTCAGCGGCTTGTTCGCGTCGCCGGCAACCCTTTAGAAGAACTAACTGCTGTACTGCTTTTCCTGATAATGTTCGACACCACTTCTTCTTCTTCTTCTTCTTCTTCGTCTTCGTCTTCGTCTTCGTCTTCGTCTTCGTCTTCGTCTTCTTCTTCTTCTTCTTCTCTTCTCTTCTTCTCTTCTCTTCTTCTTTCTTCTTCTCTCCTTTTCTCTCTCTCTTCTTTCTTCTCTTCTTCTTCTTCTTCTTCTTCTTCTTCTTTTCTTCTTCTTCTTCTTCTTCTTCTTCTTCTTCTTCTTCTTCTTCTTCTTCTTCTTCTTCTTCTTCTTCTTCTTCTTCTTCTTCTTCTTCTTCTTCTTCTTCTTCTTCTTCTTCTTCTTCTTCTTCTTCTTCTTCTTCTTCTTCTTCTTCTTCTTCTTCTTCTTCTTCTTCTTCTTCTTCTTCTTCTTCTTCTTCTTCTTCTTCTTCTTCTTCTTCTTCTTCTTCTTCTTCTTCTTCTTCTTCTTCTTCTTCTTCTTCTTCTTCTTCTTCTTCTTCTTCTTCTTCTTCTTCTTCTTCAGCGTTTGTCCCGCTTGATGGCGGGGTCCGCTCTTTTGATATAACTACGCCACTTTTCCCGATTGAATGCCTGATCGGGGTGAATGCCGGCTATTTTCAAGTCGGTATGCAGCGTGTCGAGCCAGCGCTGTTTGGACGCCCCTTTGGCCGCTTTCCTGGTACCTCGAGTTCGAGAGCAGTTTTACGGACGGTGTCAGCCTTCGCGCGAAGTACGTGCCCGTACCATCGAAGGCGCGTTTCACGCAATTTCTCTGCTATGGGGGCTACACCGTACTTATTCACAGAACTTTATTCAGCAATTCGAGATTGTTATAAGTCCTTTACCAGACTGACGTTTCGGCAGTATTGCCTTCTTCGGAGCCTGCAAATCAAAACCTATTTTCGAAACAATTCGCCCTAGTCCCATTTCAGATAGCATAGTGAAGCTCAAGGTAAAGCAGTCTATGAAAACATCGTGAAGAGGGCTAACCTTTTGAGGAGATGGCGTTCGTAGTCGGCACCCTGAGCTTGAGGATCTGGTAGTGAGACTTTTATATGTATTTGGAACGCGTAATTAGGGTCAACCTGCTTTGGGAAGATTTTGAATTTGAATTCAATAGGGCCGGGTCAAAGCGCCGTAAGGGACCCCCCACACATAATTGATGGCGTAGGTCAATACTGTTGTAAGGCCACCCAAAGGTGAGAGTCCCCGCTGATCGCTGCGCCTCGTCCTCAGTATCGATTTTCAAGATGACCGACTTTGCCAAACACCTTGTGCAATTTGTCCTTTCGGAAAGGAAGGTGATTGCATGATCTCGGGTGTGGTTTACCTCATTACGTGTAAAGTATGCGGGGAGGAATATGTGGGGGAGACAGGCAGACCACTATGCGTTAGGATTAAGGAACACCTAGGTGGTCTGAAAAAATCAAAGCTGTCCACCCCTCTCGGTGAACATAAGGCTAAGTACCATGGAGATGTGGATATGGAAGTGGAGGTTACGGTATTGGCTCGCGAACAAGAAATCTCAGCGCGTAGAACGCTCGAAGCACTGTGGATTGCAGCAAGAGAGCCTAAGATCAACAGGAAAGAAGAGTGCGTAGCGATAACGAGAGAGCTGGCACCTTCGTAGAGCTCTGCGGGTTTTGATCTACGCGGTCAATCCCCGCGGCGGCGCGGGGGTCGGGGGTTGAGGCTCGGACCTTGAAAATCGATACTGAGGGCGAGGCGCAGCGATCAGCGGGGACTCTCACCTTTGGGTGGCCTTACAACAGTATTGACCTACGCCATCAATTATGTGTGGGGGGTCCCTTACGGCGCTTTGACCCGGCCCTATTGAATTCAAATTCAAAATCTTCCCAAAGCAGGTTGACCCTAATTACGCGTTCCAAATACATATAAAAGTCTCACTACCAGATCCTCAAGCTCAGGGTGCCGACTACGAACGCCATCTCCTCAAAAGGTTAGCCCTCTTCACGATGTTTTCATAGACTGCTTTACCTTGAGCTTCACTATGCTATCTGAAATGGGACTAGGGCGAATTGTTTCGAAAATAGGTTTTGATTTGCAGGCTCCGAAGAAGGCAATACTGCCGAAACGTCAGTCTGGTAAAGGACTTATAACAATCTCGGATTGCTGAATAAAGTTCTGTGAATATTGCTGTCATCATGCCGAGATTAATGGAGAGTCGATCATGGAATGTTTAAAATACACCATACTTCTTGCGCACGACATCGTTACAAATGCGGTCGCGTGACGCCCGCCGTCCAGCGCAACATCTTCATCTCCATCACACCAAGGCGAGCCTCAACTTCTTTGGTCGCGGGCCAGCACTCGGCACCATATAACGCGACAGGTCGGACGACAGTACGATAGATCTTTGACTTGAAACGCTCTGGCATTTTCTTGTCGCAAAGGATCCCAGACATGGATCGCCATTTAGACCATGCCGCACTCACTCGTGCGCTCACTTCCGAGTTCAGACCATCGGACGCAAGTGCTGATCCGAGATACTTGAATGTTTCCGTGCGCTTGAGCACCGTGTCATCGATCTTAATGGAGCCCGGCTCATTTGGGTCGGTTGTCAGGTACTCGGTCTTGTTGACGTTCAACCTGAGTCCAAACTTCGTTAGACGCGGCACACGATCGAATGCCTTTTCCAGGTCTAGGAAGGCTACATGCACGGGCTTTCGCTTCTCACGGTGTTTCTCCAGCAATAGGCGAGCGGCATGTATGGCGTCGACGGTGCTACAACCCGCCACGAAGCCACACTGATTGGTGGAAAGCTGGACGATATCACGAACGCGGGCGTCAACAATTCGCTCAAAGATTTTCATAGTGTGCGAGAGAAGGCGAATTGGACGGTAGTTCGAGCAATCTGCCGGGCTGCCCTTCTTCAAATCGGGATCGTCACGCTCTGCTGCCAGTCCTTGGGCACCTTCTTCTCTTCGACGATCTGGTTGAAGAGTTTCGTCAAC
>MU967133.1:215622-238690 GCA_036418165.1 Cooperia oncophora | reverse complement strand
AGGTGTGAATTAGGAAGATGGTTGGTAGGATAGGAAATGGAGAGAAAAAGGGGTCGCACTAGAGGAAAGAGTTGGGGGGGGGAGGGGGGTCGCATTTTGCAAAAATCCTCTCCAACGGCAGGACTTACCCAGGTGACTATGTTCATCGAGTTCACGAGTCATTTATCGATTTGTGAGAGAAAATGAGTCCATTCAAGGAAAACTTATGGGCCAAGCAAGTCCACCTCTCGTTCCGTTTTTCAATTTCCGGTTGTAGCCGAATATCGACTTCCCACTCTTATGTAGGCCCAAGTGGCGCTGAGACTGGCACGATGTTTCATTATGCTCACATACTCCTTAAGCCATTTCATGGGTTTTCTTTTGCAGGGCCTACGCTGGTAAAAAAGTGAGGCTTAAAACACTCGAGAACTGAATATTTATGTAGGTGATGCTAAGGGTTAAATGCATGCTTCTACTCCAATCTTACTGAATTTACGTCGTCCATCTATCTCATAAGGATCGACACGCATCAGCTGCTTCATCCATTAATCCCACATTAGCGCTATTCCAGTAAAGTGGGGTATTTCAGTACAATAATCCGGAAACCTCCAGACTAACGAAAAGCTCGTCACCTGGCACCCATCGTCGTAATTCTAAATGCCTTCGGTGCGATGCAGCAAAATGCCTGAGGCAGCGTTTGCGACAGCGTCGATCGCGCAGGCTTTCGTCGATCGACGCATTGAAAAGCATGCGCGATCGATCGCATCGAACGCGCGACCGAACTGCTACCGTCGCGAGTCTGAACGCTGCTTTAGGCCATCAGGATAGCGCTTTCATTCCTCTTTCTCAGTATCTGACGTTAATATTTTGGTTTTGATCACTTATCGATGCCTAATATTGTGCGGCTGTTGCAAAAAACTGCCTAGCGGCACGGTTTTAAGGGGCTTTGTGTTTTTTAGCATGTCGTCACAAGGGAGCTCAACGTGGCGGTTACGTAACAACTAAAACTTCTGTTGGGAGTCCTGCGACTGGGAACGTGACATAGACACGCTATTGCCCCTCGAACTACGGTAGCGCCATCACGAGTTCGTGCGAAAAGCTGTCGCAGAACATATCATAACTTTAAAAATATATTGTATGCTTGAGTGAATGGGTCAATCTATAATATTTTAAACTCGTTGTAAAGTGATAGCACCGTCGGTTTGAAAACTCACATCCGTTCTATTGTCACATCGCACTATGTTAATGTGAAAAACTTCTGTAGACCACTGAGCCATTCCAGGAACGAAACGAACATTCTGTAGGTAGACCGTAAATCGATTGGCAATTTGATCTCCACGATGCCGCGCGAGAAGTCGACATCACGACGGTTCAATGTTAGTGCTCGTCACTGTCATTCGGCATACATTTTTCTTTTGTTTAGCTCCGATAGCTCAGTCTTTTCCAGATTTCCATGTACACTGCTTGATAACCTTACATTACTAGTAACCTTTTTTAGGTCACCGCTGCGAGTTTAGACGCGTTCGTGACGCAGCTCTGTTTCTTACGGCGATTCCGTGGAAAAATGAACCGCTCACCTGTTTATGTAGTAGGTTCCATTTTCTTTGATGATCTTTTTTGATTTCACATCCATTCTCACCGCACAGGTTATGGTTGTAAAGATAATGTATGATTTTTGACGCTGTTCCAACGTGGGGGACAGACCACCCAAGGCACCCAGAACCACACAAGGACGTCCCTCTGTAGTAAGCGACTGGGGAAAGTTCTACTCTATGCGTCGGAAAGAGCCGTTCCGCAAATTTGCGTGGGCACAACAGTATTCTTTGCTTTGACAAGGGCATGGCCAGGAGGTTTGGGCTGGGTGAGCCACCTCGCAAATTCCAACTTTTCACGGATGTTAAAAAGGCTCACCCACCAGCTCCGTCTTCCCTCGGAAATCGTGGGTTACGATGGCGCTGATGAAAAAATGCAGGCTGGCACGCGAAACCGCCCCTTGAGCTGGAAAGATTCTGCTTCCCTTCAAAAGCGAAACAGTAAATACTAAGGAACTGGTTCATCTACTCGTGAGCTCCCTCCTTTACAGGAATCCTCATCCCGTGGCGATCACGCTTTTTTTTCCTTTTTCTAGCATAGCAGCCAACAAAAGATTTGACGAGCTTTGTGTGCAAAATTGGGATTACCTTCCCGAAGTACTGCACCGAAACGTTCTCCTTTTACTGGAATAGTGCCTGGATGTTAGTGCAGGTCAACAATTACTTGATAACAGATCAATAAAGTTGTCTGCGTCTTTCAGTACCTAGGGCGAGTGCTGATAACGAACGTTTCCGCTCAACTTCGTTCTGATGCGCGATCTATCCGGGTTCACCTGGGTGTTTCCTTTCTGCGCTATTTCAATGGGGTGGGGCATTTTGGTGGGATAGTACGTCAGACAACCGTAATCCCAGTTCTGTAAAAGAAACTCTTTGAAGATGCGAGTTAAATTACAGGTCCCGAGAAGACCGTACCTGGAGGCTGTCACAAGTTTCGTTGTATTTCTTCTGATTTTTGTAGTGCAGGGCGAAATTCAGTGCTGGTACCTGCGAAAAACATTTGTGAGCCAAGAGATAAAATTTTGACTTACCCAAGCGAACAAGTACCGGGTGAGCTGGCCCACTCATTTCTGTCTAAGAAACCAAGAATAGCTAAATAACCTCCCCTGTACCATTTGAATACAAGAAACTGTCTGTCGTGGGCTTGGATGCTTTTGGTGCTCTGCACCAAACTGTTGCTCCACGTTGAAATAGCACCAATTTTCCTTCACATTGAACATCACCTCGGCGTTGAATTCTTAGAAAAAGTTGCATTTTCAGAAATCTAAAGACGTAGCAGATCCAGCACTCACATATGACTCACCAATTTCAACATATTTCACAAGAAGTACGAAGTTTCCTTCTGAATATGTTATGGTTAGAGTGCCTTTCAAATTAAATGGTAAACATTTAGATGAAGACCCTTATGAAACATCAACGCCATCTTCAAAAAGGCTTCAGCAGGTATGTTCAATGCCATTAATTCTCTTATTGTATAAAAAACTAAAACTGCTTTCTCTCTCGAGGTGTTACATTTGGATTTATCACCAATTCTGGACAGCGATGGCAGTTTAACCAGTGTGTCAGATCGATCTTCAAGTAAGTTTTCTCATCTTCGCAATCTACTGCCTACTTCTTAATCTTATTAGAGTGTTCCCAGCTGATCGATCTTACTGCTTTAAAACTCGTTCCGTCATTATCCGCTAAGTGGGGCCTTTTCACGTACTTTATAGGCAGATCCAAAGCCCCACAGTACTTGCCACTTCGCAACCCGAAATTGCGAGGTAAGAAAGCCAGCGGTTTCCTACTTAACCCCATCGCCCTTTCTTCAGTTTGGCTCCACGTAATATAAAAATATTTGCCTCCGTTGTCTGTGCGATCGAGTGCTCTCTATTCTGTGCTTGTCTGGCCCCTAACCTGCGCGCCCACTCTCTCTGGTTCGTGCTCACCGCATACTCGTCCTATGCTGACACTCAGCCAGATCTTATTTATAGTCTTTGGACAAACTTCTACTCCCTTCTCAACTAGGAAATCAAATAGGATGTTGCGTAGCAGGCGGGGCTCAAGCGCTACCTCGTGTCAGTCCGGGTTGAAATCACAGATCGACTTCTACCCTTGCCACTAACCTGTACATCGGCTGGCCGTTGTAACTCTTGGAGGGGCTCACATTTAATAGCGTACGATTTTGAAAATAGGTAGAATGCGTAGTGCATCCCAAAAAAAGGGTTGAACAGCACCGAATAAGCGGCAATCACCCTTCGCTGCGTCACTCGCTCGTTGACATTCAACTTACATCTTGTTCGAAATTTTCCTCTGGAGCCACTGTGCGCTGGACCCGATAAACACAGTGATCAGGTTAGCTCGGTAGGCGCTTGGTATGTGTGCGACGGAAGGTGGCGCCAAATCTAGTCTGTGCCACTGGCATTGTGGTACAAGAGTTGATGCGCTGCTCAGTTCACGGTTTTAGAATAGTGAGGTGAAGTTCTGGTCAAATGCGCAGCTCGAGAGAACTTCCATTGAGATAAGGTCTGTTTTTGAAGAGCAGGGTAGCAAGGAATAAATAGAGTCTTGTTCGCTGCGGATGATGGGCGTGTAAGCGCAGCTGCGTTTGACGCGGCGCCAACTTGTTTTCCCTTTTTCTTCGCAAGCGACAAGACTGCATCATATCTTTTCGTATCATGTCGTTTTCGCCAGCAGTTGTCACTTAGCGGCTTCGAGAACCGTTGAAGCATTGGTTTGGCAGCATGCCAAGCGCAGCCGCGCGGAAACGCCACATCATTCGCAGCGAACCAGGCTGTGGTGCCAATTTCTGGAATGAATAGATTTCTTTGAATGTTACAACCTTGAAACCTTCTTCTTGAAAACACGCACTGAGACTTCCCGGGTTTGATCTCATTAGATCTCAGTATATCTGCTCCAAGGATACGATTGTTTGAAAAATAGTAGAGCTTAGGCATTGATAGCTATAGCTACAGTATTCTACATTTTACAGAAGTCATTGACGGTGTGCCTCCTTCACCACGCAACAGTGGGACTCCGAAATCAACTGGACGGTCTCGAATCGCCCGACTCGCGATTTCTCCAAGATCTGACAAGTCAGTCTAAACATGTTCTTTGTTTCTCCTCTCTCCACTAAATGACCTTCTAATTCATCTCAATCGTTTTCAAAGTTCACTTTTTTTTTCTTCAGCGAACCGTCTCCAAAGACCCTACGGACACCAGGACGTGACGGAGACGGGTCATATCTTCAGACGCATGAGGTGAGTACTCCATCATTTTCTGTTTCATTTTCTTACCTGATTTTCCCTAATCGCTGAGGGCGGGGTGGATTTGGTTGGTTCGCGATGGCGGAGCGGTTCGACAACACGTGTGTGTGTGTGTGTCTGTGTTCGATGATTTCATACTCACTACTGCGCTTTGAGTTAGGAACCTTGACAATTTCCTGTTCATTGATTATCGTCACACAGTTAGTAGCTCTTCAGCGTTTCACTCATGAAGTTCACTAACTACTACAATTTGGTTTTCAGCGCCGAAATCCCTTTCTTCGTTCCGTAATAGGCTTTTACTAGACGTTACCACTATACCTGGAACGTACTGTATCTTCTTCTTACTCTTGATTTCTTCAAGTTGATTTCGAGCCTTGTCAACCTAGTTTTACTTATTAAATGGATAGATGAGTTACTTTCAAGTGCACGGTGGTCGGACTTCTAGCTACATCAACTTCAGCCAGGTGCAGCTGCCTATAGTAGCTGCCAGTGGTGGTTCAGCAAGTTCTATGAACAGCTGACTGGCAAATCCTCAAGAAAATCTGGTATGATAACTCACTGACACCTGGCTGCTTGCACAAGACTAGACAAGTTCATTTCAATGGACTAACAGTTGGTGTGCGATCATAGGTGATACTGGAAGGTTTTCCCCGGTTATTTTTACGATGGAAGATTCTCAGTCACCTAGATTGCAGCTGATTTGCTTATTCGTTTGAATCTTCTCGGTCCAGTAAATTTTTCAAGTTTTTCCAAAGTTAGTGACTTATGCTGTTCCACTTTTGCTGATAATTGCCCTAAATTCTCGTTTACAGAACTGGCATGCAATTAATTTCCTGGAGACTGTTCCTTTTTCATTCCTTGAAAAGTTCTTGTAAATTCCTGTTCATCAGGAACGTTTTCAAAGTCTCGTCCATTAGTTGCGTTGAAAATGAGCAATCTCGTTTCGGGAGTGTTGCTAACAGCTTTCAATGTCAATATTTCAAACGTCTGTAGTTCGTCGAAAAGCATTATTCATTTAGCAAATCGAGCCCTGTTGCGAAACGGCACTTTTACGCTAGCCCTTTAATCAGTTTATTGAATATTCTGTGAAATATTCATTAAGGCATTCATTGTCTCAGGGTGAATAAGCGCTTTTGTAATTTCGTTTTTCCTGTTGATGTTGTAACTGATAGAGTTGAAAAAGTCTCATTTATGATCAATTTCTGTTATTGATTACTTGTAACTCCGATTCTCCTTGATTGTCCCCACAAAAATGCACTCGCAGTGCGGTCCGCGTAGCGGCCCGCTTTCAAGAATCAGTTGCCATCTCATATGACGTCCTACCGTGGATGTAAAAATCACTACAAATCCTCAAGAAGTGTAGGGAAATGCGCGTAGGAGGACAGAATTCGGCGCTCTTGAGCAGAGGCTGCGTGGCGTCTTTTCCACAAAAGGTAACCTTTTAGCCCCTTATCAAGCTGCAACATACCGAACCGGACGCCCAGCTCTCCTGCCCGCCCACAAATGTCCGACCGATGCTGATGCTCGCATCGCTTCATTTGCGAAGCACAGTATGAAGCAGAGGGTTTGACATGAGGCAAGTACGATGCTGCATGAATATAGCGGAAGTACATACATGCAGCCATATTTACGTAGCAGTGATTGGCCCGATGCCAAAGGGAAACTCGTCCACATGCGCTTTTTGGGGTCTAGAACAAGGTTTTTTTGCAGGTTTTGACTGTTTCACTTCGCTTTTTCGAAATTTTCCCCACTATATAGCAACTTAGCCACCATTTTATGCTTTGAGGTTTCAAAGGGGAAAATACTGGGACGTATAATAGTACTTGCTCAGGTAGCAATCCTATGATCTCTCGATATTTCTACCGTCTCTCTTTTCACGTCTAGTATTGATTGAGGCTACGCGAGTAATTTGCTGGGTGAGTAATTTGCAGGGAAAAAACGCTTGAAACATCGTGCGCGCCATCCGATGTTACGTGTCTAATGTAATTAGTGAAAGTGGTTTGTGACTTTTGTAAAGGACGTCGCCTATCAGCATGCACGAGACGGTCCAATTCGAGATGTCCACTACATTGTGGTCGCCCCAGTGGATGCGCTAGTAGTGTGGCGCTTACGGGGGGACGAGACGTGTGTAAAGTTAGCGCTGGTGATGGTGATTCGGGCAAATGATGGTAAATGTGCGGCCGTCCAACCGTCTACTACTCTATCATGCCGGACAGTAGGTGTTCCGAGATTATTGAATCATTACACTTGGATTCTTCACCAACTGCTATCTTCTGCAACGCTGTGCTCAATTGCGCATGTTTTTTCTGCGAGGGGCAGCGGGGGGGAGGGAACAGGGACTTCCAAATTCGCATCATATACTTTGTTTTCTGCACAAAAGCACCGTACAGTATAGTCATATTGTTTGAGTAAGGTGTCTGTTGTTTATTGCGCAATCCAATCCATGCAGACATCCTCATAGTGGGCGGGAATCATATAAGCGCGCGGTCGCGACGCAGCTATACCAGCTGATCAGTCTGATAAGTGTCGCAGAAATCTGCCTATAAACTTACTTTCTGCTCATTTCCTTGTTCTTTTTATACACTGATTTTCACTTCTACTCTCCAGCATTAACTTTACTTTTTCTCTGGTATTAGAGCTAATGTGTCAAAATCGTTCGGTTTTTAAGAGCTCTCCCCCCCCTCCCCGCCGAACGATTGTATATACGTGAAGTGAGCTGCTTTACGCCCGAAAAAATGATCAGAATCAGTGGTGTGCAGTGTCCCGGGAACTTGACTGATGGGCGACCAAGGGACGTCCAGCGACATGTACCGCCCCTCGCGCGCGGCACGCTTCCATCAGTTCGGATGGGTTAGTTAACGGAAAAAGACAAGCTTAGAACTGTTTAGAGGTGGTTCCAGTTAGTTTATTCTTCTGGTTAATTTCATTGTTGGCAAACAGGACGAGTATAGCTCGGTGAGCAGCATTTTTTAGCGCGTGAACCAAGCTCGAAGTTTGGCACTCGCATTCATCCAAGTGATTGCTGACGTAAAACGATGAAAAATGAGAACTCAGAGTTGAATGACTACTGTCTACGCCCAGACCTACACTGCAATCTAGCAGCTCAGAGTTCGTGTAGGGGGGCAGAACCCCGTCGTCCTCTGAATGCGGGAGGATGCACAGCAGCCGCCACGCACGCTGTAACAATACCGCCGGCGTTGAGGATTGCCCTAGAGCCGTTCTCGATTCCGAGCCGACACGATTTATAAGCTGATGGCCAGTTATCGATTTATCGATCCGCGATTTCTTTTCCTGGAGTTTTTCCTCACTATCCGATCATATTACCATTTTCGAGTAGGTGACATCGTTACTATGGTCTTGCATCATCTTCGACGATTTCTTCCTTCTTGATCTTCTACGTGATCCACGATCCAGCCAGGTAACTGGTTATCAACCTGCTGGTACCTTCTAGCTAACCCGGCGATTTATTATCATTTTTCGTGTTTTTCTTTGCTGATGTTCAATAGTCTATACTATACGTGCGCTTTCTGCAAATGCACTTTGGAGGGGCTAACTGACTGTTTTGGAGTAATTTGGGTTTTGTGGTCACGATTCCTGTTTACAAGACGGTTCTGGAAAATGATTATGTTCTAAAATGGGTGGGTTCAAATAGGGGACTTAGAGCTCGCGTATTTGTAATCCTTTATAGCTCCGTAGCTAGAAAATGTTTCAAGTATTTTTAACTGGAAAACATTTCTTTTTGTAAACGTGCTAATTTTGCTAGTTTGGGTTTGATTCAATGCCACAATAAGTGAAACCTACTTGTTAACAGGACCGTTCTAGAAAAGATGGTCATGTTCCGAAAAGGGGTGGAGCCAAATAGGGGAGTTAGAGCTCGCGTCATACTCTTTGTAGCTTCCAGAACTAAAAACGGTTTGAAGTAACCTTGGATAAAAAGCTTTCTTTCTGCAGACGTGCTGATTTCGCTAGTTTGAACTGGTCTCAATTAAAATTCACAAAAGTAGAACCTTACTTCTATTCTATACTTGTAAATGTTCATGACGTCATCACGTGATGATCAAAATATTGAGTTTTCGCTTCGTCATAATCTTCGCCGTCGTTAAACGTTCTTCCTTTGAACGCCTATTTAAAGCGACTGGTCATACTTCAAACCAATATGATCAACCTTTCCCATCGATTGGTTTCGGGTGTTCTTGTCATCTTTTGATAGTTTCATGCGACTCTTCACGCTTGTATAGGCTCTTTTACTTTATTACTTCAGTAATATGAAATTAGTATCCAGTCTTCTGCTGACGTTCTATGTTTATCTTTTGTGAAAGGGCCTGCCCACTTTTTCTTGGACAAGCACAAAAATCCGGATATACGCACCATCAGAAAACATGTGTAAAATAAACATGCACTGGATCATGTAAATCTCTTCGTTGTCACTACCGTATACTTTCAAAATATTACTTTATACTTATTGCACCATTTATTATCGTTCCATCACTTCCCACAGTCACCCATAAATCCAGTTTCTATTTCGGTGTTTGCCGCACTTTCAACTTCTTATAGGGTTTTCAAGTGTTTGATTTTCTGCCTATATTCGCTGAATCGTCGGTCGCATTGAATTTTTGTGAGTACGTTGATGTTTCGATGCAGTCCCGTTGCAGGCTCACGATCAGGTGTGCAACGCCTGTGGCGCACAGCGAACCTGTGATGTTTCATCAAAATTTGAATGGACTTCATCACGAAACGCCATCGTTTCCTGTACAGTTTCCCTCAATAACGAGGGTATCATACGGTGATGAATATCGTCCACGATCCCAAAGTGCTGACACACGTCGACATTCGTTTGTGCAACGTCGAGTGTTCTCTGAGGACCATGACCCCTTTGCCACTTTGCCAACACCGACCGCGCCGCCATCGTCAGAGCCGTATGGTGGTGGTCCTGACGCCGGTAGCGGCACGTTGCGCCGTCTTGGCCAATTCACAAGCTACGACGATACATCCGCGACACTTCTACGACGACCTGCATCGAACACGGTCCAGTTTCCGTCGACGTACAGGGAGCGAGTTGAGGAGCAACACACCCCGCAGTTTAATAGCGCCGCCCACAATTTCACACAGCACCTGCGGGAGCGCTCCCCGTCGAGTAGCTCGGCGCTCCTGAATCTGCTTTCTCGTTATCCGTCAGCTAAGCAGTCTGTGTACTCATCTACAGTTGGCTCACCGACAGTAACACAACAACGAATCTATCGTCTTGACGAACGACCCGTCGACACACATTCCTATCGTCCCGCGGATGCCGTGCCCGGCTACCCTCTGGTTGAACTTTCTGTGCCAAAACAGCAGCCCCAACAACAACAACAACAACAACAACAACATCAACCGCAGCAACGTCATCAACAGGTGCAATCGTATCAGCAACATCAACAGCAACCGCAACAGCAGCAGCATCAGAATCCGTTGCAACAGCCCATCTATCTCAACGTCGCGTCACCACATCGCACTCAATCGTTACCTCTGAACGGCCAAGCACACTTGCCTCGTGAAAGCCCACTGAGCATCTCTGTTTACAGCGAATTCACTCATTCGCCGACATTTTCACAGTCAAGCGGAGGTGGTGGTGGTGGAGGCGACAGCATTCGCAGCGACACATCGCGATACGTAAACGGTTTTGCGACATTACGCCCACAGAACTCAAGCTCAACTGCAAGAGAGTTCGACAATCGATCCGAACATAAATTTTACTCGGATACCCCGAACAACAACCACACCCCCAGTACGCGTAACAAGCGGTGGGAGGATCTGTTGGACGTGACACAGCTTGATTCGTTATTGGCTTCGGTACTTGAGGAGAACATGAATCGATCGACAACTGAGTGGAGCAACTCGTTTGCACAAGTACAAAACAGGTAATGAAGAATTCTGTATTCGATAACTGCTTTTTTTTCAAATGTGATTGGTTTTTTTCTCCTATGACACCATTTGCACCATTGCACCTTTTCAGGTTCAAGAACCTGCCACCAGAAACTGGTGACAGTGGTCTGCTCCATGGGTTCACAAGTTCTGGAGCACCGACGTTACCACGACGTGGCGGTTCACTGTTGATGCAAAAATCGGCCAGCCATAATGAGATGAACAGATCCGATACGTCCGTATTAAACTCAGCCATCGAACGTCGTGCCGCTGAAGCTCCTGAGCTGAGAAAATCTGGCGCAATTGACAACTTTTGGAGTCACACAGTGAACAGCCGACCATCATCGCCGACGATTCAACGGATACCCGGCAACCTAACAGCTGCTGAACGACTGCAGATGTTGCACGAAGATACGCATTCGCCGTCAAGTACATTGAACAGACCAGGCACTGGTGCACAATTGGCAGCCCGACGTGAACACTATCTACATGAAGCATCGTCGGCTTCCACATACACACCCCCACATAGGGATGCAGCTCCTCAACGACCTGGAACACCCTCCGTTCTGCTCAGGAGTTCATCGCCAAACTTTTCCGATCTGGACAATGCAGTTCAAGAGTTGCAATGTGGAGTTCGTACAACTGGCTATTCGAACAGTGCCAGACGGCTAGGCGGATGCGCACGCTTCCCGACGGATGACCATGCGCTCAGTCCTCCACGAGCTTCTAGTACAACTACTACAACAGCTACAACAACATCACGACGAATGAACTCACCAAGTCCTACAGACTCGAACAGTGAAACATCTTCAGTGTATCAGATTCCTTCTGGGCTGCCACATCCGAAGCCGAAACATAACATCAAAGAACAACTATCAAATGCCGGTGTGCAAACTTACAACTTTTTCCGCACTGGGTTACGTGTGAGCCCGAATTTCCCCGTCCCGGTGACGGGTAGCGTGGCGTCGCGGATCACAGAATTCGAGAAGCGTCCCGGTACACCGACGTTGCAGATTGCTAGTGCTCCACGTCAAGAGAAGAGCCCTGTGTCAAATGGTCCAATGAGCCCTAAATCGACCGTTTACAAAAGCAAAGCTGTAATTCACGTGGAAACTGGTTCAAGAAGTCCGCGGAGTCTCAACAATAGCACTACCGTATTCGACTTTCCTCCTCCAACAAAAGTAAGTCAAGTTTGTATTATGCCATGCAAATCGTTGAACATATCTCATTTGTTGGACGCGATGACGTTAATGCGATGATATTTGACGCATGCTATGCGGCTGTTCGAGTGGTTGGGAGAGTTTTTGTGATCGCGTGGTGGACGAACAACTGCTTAGTAGCATGAATGTTGAGGAATGCAGAAAATGTTAGCCACTGGAGCTTGCGATGCTGGAGTTGAATGGATTTTAGCAAAGGCGAGAGTGAAGGAGGAGGATTGCAAAGTGCTTTGGAAATGCTTGAAAGTGAATGAGCGGCGAAAGTGTGGGATATACATCGGTAATGAGCCGCAGCATCCTGGCGCGAACAGCTCAGGCACGACCGCGATCGCGCTACACCCGCGCGACACGATAACTAGCCGTTCGTGTTAGCGCGCTAAACTGGTTTCCATGTCGATTCATGTTATGTTAACGATACGCAAAAGTGGGCGTACACTGACCACTGAATATATCAAGTTGAGGTTTCAACTGCATGCTCTATGAACTTTTATATCTAGATGTACCTGGACAAACGTACTGAGCAGTTGTTGTACTGAAAAAACTAGTACACCTTGCCTTCGGGATTGCCGATTCGTACACTGACTCTATATCGATTTCGTCTATTCACCTTTACTAATATGTGTGTGCTTGTAAAATTGTAACTCTTGTCATTTGGTTTTGACCAGCGTTAAAGTGATTTGTCCGCGAGCTACTCTAACCAAATAGGTTTACCTAATTCTCGTAGATTGTTTACAATGTGAAATGGCTAAGCGAAATGTGTTGTGACTACCTCTCAGTGTTCCGTTTCTGTTTATCTTTACGATACGACGGACTTCATCTGAAGTGAGTTTGCACGCGAGCAACTTCCGTCCTGCAATTGTCATACATCAGCTTCCAGCAAGGGCTGGCTGTTCTTGTCTGAAGTTTTGCGTAACTCATTCTCATCGTTATTGCCCGTACTTTCTTCATGGAATGTTGTCCCACTTACAGTATGGTTGGCGCCTGTCCACTTTATTCGACAGATGAGATATCGACATAGGCCATGTGAACCGAGTGGATCAAGCTCTTCGGACATTGGACTCCGCTTGGTACTCAGGGCCCGCCGTACCTTGCAGATGCCTGCAAAGGGGATCGTATTTGGTTGCTGGAGGTGGGGGGGGGGACGTGTCGTACTAGGCCCGCAAGAAATTTGTTCGTTTGCTGCTTTGCCAGTTCCTGACCCGCCACATTCATTCATTAGTCGTCAGTAAAGTTAACAAGAGTGTAGGAGGGATGGGGAAGGCGTAGGAGAGGGGGGACTCGTACCAGAGGAAGAACTGAGGTGATCATATTTTGCAAAATTTTCCCCAAACGGAAGGACGTGCCCTGTTAGTACTGGTTTAAGAAGGGAACGATGAGTAGTACCAATCTGTATAGCTCGCGAGCAAACCTATCCATGCGTAGAATGCACCAAATCAAGGGCCAATTTCATAGGTAATTGCTGTACCATTAGAGCTGTGCAGAGGATCTTATGGCACCATCATAGCGGAATCTAACGACTATTGTCCTAGGGTAGTTTGACTCAGGTGAAGAGGGACAAGGATTTTCGCGCATGTCAGGCTAATCGCGCCACCCACATATGTTCAGTAGACTTAACGGTCAGCTTTTTTAAGTTGGTACGACCTTGTCTGGTTCTAATGGGCTTTACTTTCAAGAAGCTTCCTAATTTAGGGCTTCATTTACCGTGTTTTCAGGGGTGTAAGAACCCATGTAGTACATGTATGGATCGCACCTTTGCCTCGAACGCCGCGAATATTTTTTCCTCGCTTTCTGCATATTTTTTTATATATTCTTACCCATGTAAGTGATATATATTGAGCAAAAAGTAGTTGAAAACCAATCAGAAGATTAGAATTCAAGAAAAAGGCTAAACTTTTGGTCCCATTGTTCGGAAACCTTGCGCGCGCGCGTTGTCGCGTGCGTCTCCGCCAGCATGCAAACGTATGAGTACTTATACCGCTGTACTGGGGTACTTTTGCTGGGTAGTTCGCCCTGGAGAGGGCTGAAGAGGGGGGCATTCCGTTGTTCCCTTTGACGTGGAGAACTGTGAACTCTAAGAAATGCTTGTCAGTGAGCCTTGTACGGGACTCTTTGTAACCTTGTACGGCACCTGTAAAGACCTATTAATTCATAACTGTAACTGTAGACATGTAAAGCTGTAACAACCATAAGTGTAAATCTTATGCGATCTTATGCGATTTCAGAATTTCATAAGAGTTCATCGATTTCACGAAGCGGCTCGGGGAGCTTCCTTAATTTTGCAGCTTCACAAGAGTTTGTAGGTCTCACCAAGCTGATGACACCGAAGAACGTGGTAACGAAGGCGAATTGCGCAGCTTTTGCTTCTAACCAGTAACCTGCGATAAGTGGCTCATGACTTCCGTTTCAGTCCTGCGCAACTTCAATCTGAAAGAGTGGTCGGCTCAAAAGCTTGTGACGTATCCAGAAGATCAGTAGGAGCGGATTAGTTGTGCATGACATCCTTAAAGTTGTTCGCAGTAAAGGTTGAGTCAAGAAACGAATGGAATTTTGACTGATCGTTGACCCGACGACGAGGACGAGCGGCACAGAAGATGCTATGAATCGGCACGCATTATGCGATTCGATAAGATGTTGGCATTAGCCACTTCATCCACATCCTCACACACATCCATGAAGTCGTTTTTTTCCTTCTTTCTCTCCTCATTTGCTATGCTATGAAGTGCTCTCATCCTCTGGTCTTTCGCTTTTCCATATCTAATTTGTGTTCCACTTAGAAAGCGCAAATCCATTTGCTTACTGGGAACATGGCCAGCTCACCTAAAGGCTTGTGTTGACATGTATGCTAAGATTTTACGTAAATATTGGTAAGACTCATAGCTGGTTCTAGCTGGTTGTCCGCCTCTATGTCCAGTAGTACACAACAGCTCCAGCAGTACGGTCAGACTTCTTGCGGTTCCCACACTTCTCGTATACTTCTACTCAAGACCTGTGAGAGTAGCTGAACTTATCACTCAGCTGTTCTATTACTTGCCGCGTACTTTCCTCGAGCCTTGGCCAACGGTGAAGTATCAGTTTTGTCATTAGGCTCCAGTACATGAAATTACGTCATCGTAGGCACGACCTTGAGTGCTTTACCCTTTCTCATGCACAAAGTACTAGTACCCGGAGCCTACTTGATCGACTTCAAGTAAGTAGTGTGATCAGGGAACATCATTTATTGTGGAAACCATAAGGGTCGTATTTTGTCGCTAGGGAGGGGTCTTGATCGTTAACAAGACCCCTTCTGAATGTTGGGTTTCTCCGTTCCAGGCGAACCACATACCACTTCCCCTCAAACCCACGCATAGCGGCAGAATATTGGGAAAAGTTGGTGAGTGGAGGTAGCGAAAGGGGTGGGGTGGGGAAGGTCGGGCCAAAAGAGGAAATCTAGTAGGGTATTCTCCCACACTTCTGCTCCATAATAGCTTGTAAGCAGAACGATGAAACTCTCAGTAGTACTGGGAGATTTAGTTGAGCAATTTTCATTCTTAACAAGTTTCTCATCAGAATAGCATGTTGATGAATTGGGATTGGACGCACTGGTCACATGAAGCTAGAACGTCGTGCCCATGTTTGCACGAGACTGCTACTCTTTGGTCCCTGTACCGGAAGGCGATTTTGGGCGTCCACATTCACAAGTGGCTGTTATGATCAGTAGTGGGAACTTTTTCAAGGAGTTGAGTAATGCGATAGATGCATACGGCAAAACGCTCAGACTCGAGTGTTTGAATTAGGACAAACGATGATTCGATTACGTCTGTACGTACGGCGGTGTGTCGGCGTAGTTACGTTAGCGACAAATCGTCGCCAAGTGTAGGGCGACATGTTGCGATAGCTGTTACAGAATACGTGGTCGGTCTCGGGAAGTTGTCGATAGTCAACGCGTTTCAGTTTTTTACGAAGTTCAAAAAATGACCACTCCTTTGCACGCACACTACCACACACACACACATACATACGCTATCGCAGTTCTCAGTTTGATAGCACTCAGCTGACCGGTTTCGGGTGTCTCTCTGGTTAGGGCGTTCCGTGGTGGTGGTGTGTCTGTGTGTCTTGTCAGGTGTACTCAGTGTCGTCGCGATCGTTGTCGATACGGCAAGGAGGCGTCTTGGTCCAAATTGTAGCGTGCCATCTTTAGAAGTGCTGAGTGCGCCGCATTGGTGCGCACAAATAGCCGCCAGCCTCCCACTCTCCGCACTTTCTCAATCAGCTTTCGTGAAAGTGAACCGCCTACGAACTCATTTCTTCAGAAAACATACGGAAAGATCTCAGTTTGCATTATAGCCCGCTTATTTACACAAACAAATTCATAATTACTTATGAAACCTTATTTCTCTCAAGCTTTCTTCTGAAGTTACTCCTTAACATTAACTTGAAATACGGCATATTTGATGAGTTATTGTTCTTACAAATCGTGTGGAACATTTAAAGTGAAGGGTAAAAGTTTAATCTCCTTCAGACTAAAGTCGTCTATCACTAGCGGTTCTCCAAGCAATTTACGTGTCACCGTTTTTCTAATGCCTTTCATCGCTTTCGCGGCTTGAAATGGCATATACACGCGGGGTTTTCAAAAGGAACCGGAAATTTCCCCCCTGAAAAGGCCATCTATCGCATTGGTATGAGAACGTATTGCGATCGAATGTTCATAGGATTCTTATAGCTCGTTATCGTTTTATTGGTCATCAAATTGCTTTACAGAATATCTATAGCAGTAATGGTTGCGAATTTAAAATCAAATGAGTTTTGGCCTTTTGGTCTACCAGATTCCTATTTTGGCAGCATACCCTCCAAGCTTGCTAGTATCTTCTCCAAGCTGAGAGGTATCTCCTAGCTTAAAGGCAGTTGGCACGATAAATCGCTATACAGGTGTAGGATTTGTACAACTGGCTTAACAGAATTCCGTGACCTCGGACAGGCGCTGCGTGAAGCCTTTTCCAAGGAGGGTACCTCTATAACGCCCTATTGAGCAACAACTTTACGTCCCAAACGCCTTCCTTGCCCGCCCGCCCACAAACGGACGACCGTTTCTGACGCTCGTATTCATTCATTTGCTAAGCAAATTATGAAGCGAAGGGATTGGTATGAAGCGGCCGTGATGCTGCATGCATACATGGGTACACATATGCAGCCGTATCTTCGGTAGCGGTGATTGGCAAGATGCCTACGGGAAACTCGTCCGAAATCGATTTACAAGTCACTGAGAACGGAGGCTTTTTCTTCGCAGGATTTTGACCGTTTCACTCCGTTCTTTCGCCATTTCCCCACTATACAGCGCCCTACTAGCATTTTAGGCTAAGTAGGAAACCATCGTGCCAACTGCCTTTAAGGATGGAAACTTTTTGTAGAGTAATGGGGCAAAGGTTTGCTTGAAAGCAGTCCCGCGCTCTAGCAATTCCTAGCGTCCTTCCTTGTACAAGTAGCTGTTCCTCAGTTTCTAAGATTGTTTTACTTTCGCGGATCCACAGAAAGTAATGAAGTCGTTGAACAAAAGGCAGTTCCGACGCCTCCCTAATTGTCCCGCCCACCGAAACTCCAAGGCTAATCTCTGTCAACACTTTGGTTTTTACGCCACGTTATTCGTTATATTTCTTTCCACTGTTAGATGGTGATGGCACTGGATGACGGAAGAAAGGGCTAGTGAGCCGGTGTCGGCTTTGCTGGTATTAAACCAGCAGGTTCGGGGGAACTCGTCCAGAGAGGCTGCCAGGTCCTTACTGGAGGTGCTCTCCATTATTTTTTTTTCGCTTTTTTCTCCTCTGGACAGTCAAATAGTGTCATATAGCGATCATAGACATGTAACTGAATGCTCTATCCTCAATAAACAACGCGGGGTTCATTTTTGATCACAGCTTTCAGTACGAGTAGATTGGTAGTACTTGTATGGTATGAACAGATGTGTTAATGAGCGTTTGACCGCTGCTATTTCTGGTCCGTCATGATTCATATCGCTCTTTGTGGTCAGGCTCAGATGTGTGACTTCACCTGACAACAATCCTTTATTAACCGAGGTGATTATCGGCGGCGGATAGTATAGAGGGCCTGCGTCGGCGCATAGCGGCCACCCGAGGTGCTCAGGAGGCAAATAGAACCAGTCGGCAATGTCGAGATACTTCTGTCCGGTCCGTAACCGCCGGTTAGGCCCGTCAGTTCTTTTCGTCAAGTGTGACAAGCGTCGCCATCTTGCTCACTCTTCTTCAGCAACTTCCTCCTTCACATTGTGTTCCGAACATTTTTTGTATCGACTTTTGTACTAATATTCCCATCATCATCTAGAGCATAGCCATCGTGCGTGCTAATATTGACTCAGAGGTACTGTGCAAATTAGCAGAGATCTGAACAAGCATCCCAGAACTCGTCCATTCCTGTGTAACCACAATTCGTACATCATCATCTAGCTGCTAGAAGTGCAATCGCCTTTGTTGTGTCGTTTTCTTCTCGTCGTTCTTGTCAGCAGTTGCTAGCGGCGGTGTTAGTGGTGCAGGGTGTTCATCCGAATTTGAAAAGTGTAATATGAGAGCGAGAAGAGCCTGGACTTGTAGTGTGTGTGTTTTTCTGCACTAATGAGGAACTTTTGTCCTCTTGTGACAACATATGTAAGTCAGCACGTACGGATGGCCCCGGTATGATTCACACGGTTATCGAAAGTTTTCTTCGTAAAGCTGAGCTACATCGTACTAAGCCAACATTTCCTGTTTTTGACGACGGCACGATTTCATTGAACTTTTTCACCTTTTCATGCATTGAATGAGGCCGACCGCGTTTTGTGTCCGGTAGATGCGTGCTAAGCGCTTGTACTTGTGAATGAATAGAAAATGCTTAAGCGTTATCAAAGTGGGGCCGTCGTCCCGTCCTGGTTTTCTTCCTTTCAACTCTCACGGTCGACAGAGAACTTTTCTTAGCCTACTTGTTCCAAGCAATCGAGGCTAGGAAGTCTTGATGGAGTTTTCCAGGAATGTTAACGTTTCTACTAAGATAACGTTCTTTGCCTTCCAGAGAGCCCAGATCTCTTTAGCCGTTCAGCGAGTTGGACCATCTAATGGTGGGACTCGGCTGCTAGTGTCGTACAACGGCCAACTACTACTACTACTGGGTGGTCCACCTCGCTTTTCATAGAGGTATGGGCTCTGAAGAAGGCGTTGAAGGATAGCGTAATGGGAAGTTAAAGGCAAGTGGCACGATAAATCACCAAAAAGTGTAGGACTAATACGCCTCGAGGTCAGATTTCGGCGCCCCTGGGCTGGCGCTGCGTAGCGCCCTTCCAAGTAAGGTGCCGCTATAGCACCCCATCAAGCTGCAACGACCGACCGGACGCCCACCGTGCCGCTCGCCTACAAATGTCCGGCCGATACTGATGCTCCTGTCGCTTCATTTGCGAGAAGTACAATCTGAAGCGAAGGGATTGATATGAAGCATTTGCGGTGCTGCATGGATATATGAGTTGCAGCAGTTATTGACACGATGCCAACGGGTAACTCGTCCAAAATCGCTTTCTGAAGGGTGTAGAACTGAGACTTTATTTCGCAGGTCCTTAAACCGTTGGCTCCACACGCATTTCCGCCATTTTACCCACCACTGTATAGCACCTACTACTTGAGTAGTAAACTGTAATCCCTTATGCCATTTAAGCCCATAAAAGGGCTAGGTCCTATCATTGGGTGGTCGGCTTTACGACGACGGAGATCTGGCTTTACATAAGGCGAGAACTTCAGCCCAATCAAAAGGTTTACCAATCTTGGAAGGCTCTGTCAAGGCTTCATACGGATCATTCGCGCCAGGATTAAAGGTCTTTAGTAAAGTTCTCTGTCCAAACCAATGGACAACTTGGCGATGGAGGTCGTTTATTTACAAATAGGCAAATGCCATTTCGAATCAACAGTCCTCCGATTGGTATATAGTGGAGACACGCCATTGCTAGCTATAATGATGGAGTTCTGGCTGTCATTACTGCATGTTACACCAGTTACAGTGCAATTTCTCCAAAAGTGTTCCAATTGACGTGGAGCTTTTTGTTTATCGAATGCGGCAGTGTGGAACTGCGATAACAGGCGAAATAGTTGGCGATAGGTGACTTTGATCGGTTGGGCGCAGAGTTGTGCGAGAAGGGGCAACATAGGAGCAGAGGACGCTACTCTGTAACTAGTTTGTTCATCGTTTTGATGGTTACAGGCAATTATTCGGTGTTGCTGATCCACTAATTCTTTTCTCGGATCTCGTGAGGACATCCGTTTGCCTCCACATCATCCTACGATTCTCATTTCTGTCCGATCATAAGCGGCAATGTGGGCGGAGCGTGTCCATAGTTCACTTGCAAATGTTGTGCTTTGGGCGGGGCTTGTTCATAATTCATCATAAATTGACAGATAGTCGACCACGATTCAACGCCACGTGCTGATAAGGCTGATAATAGTTCGCTTGCCGTCAAGGGGAACTTGAAGCAATGTATGCATAGAGGACGAGTTGTGGCTAGCGGTGATGGTGGTGGTGTGCCGACGTTGACAGACACACATAGACCAGCCGGAGCTTTGTTTATTCATGATTATATCCACTCGCCGAGGACGTTTATTGGTCCTAAGATGTGCGGACAAATGGCGAAGAAAGGATCGAGAACGTCGTCGAGAGTTTGAGTAATGCTTATGCATTTGTGAAGCCTCTATTATTTCCTGGTCTTATGTTCACTGAATTTCATTACTTCTATTTATAGTTACCTTCTCTCTCGTTGAGTTTTAATCTAATCTTGCAGTTCTGGTGTTTCATTCTTTCGTAAGAGTTCGGAGATTGAGCCAAGTAGTGCAACTCTCTCTATTCACTGGCATTTCGACTTCTTTGGACATGGGCGTGGCTCTTATGATGACATATGATTGCCTTCATATTTCCTATATTCATGTCTATATCCTTTCATGACTGCAATGCTAGTGTGCAAGCGCGTGCCTGATTGATTTTGTACGACTAAATGCACATTTTCACAAGTAAAGCGTAACGGGTGCTACCTGGGCACGTCGTACGCTTGGAATTCCCTGCGATGGGGCCGTATTTGGTCACTGGAGGGAGAAAGGGTGGTATTCGCTTTTGAGTAGGATGTTTCTGGTCGTTGATTTCTTTCGGTTTTCTTTGTTTTCACGTGCCCTACGCTCCTCCCCCGTCCTGCTGGACGGCAGTTCCCTGGGAAAATTCGGGGAAATAAAAGCTCCAGAAAAGTGGTTGAGCGTTGGGAAAATTTGGGAATATGGTCGGAGGGATGTGGATGGGGAAGAAGGGGTCGTAACAAAACATGACTTCCTGGAAGGGAAGGGTCTCTTCTGCAAAATTTTTCCCCCAGCGGCAACACGTATTCTGGTCTAGCATTATCTCATGGGGTTTCTGGAAACAGCTTTTCGTAGTTGCTCTCTGAGGTGGACTTGGAATTAAGTTTAGTCCTAGAGGAGTCGACAAGTTCCACAATGAACTACGTGATTTTGGCTCATGAGCTTAATTTTGAGGCGGTGATGATGTAGAGGCAAGTGGCCCGCCAACCACGCGTGCGGTCCGAGAATGAAACCTTGGATCGGATTCCCACTCGGGCCAAGCAAGCCTTCCACCCTCCGAAGGTGGTGGGATGGGGGCAGATTGTCTAGGAAGTTGAGAACATTGACTTGTATTTTGGCTGGTTTCGCAAGTCATTTTGAAGGGCATATAGCATTCAGAATGTCACTACGATTCTGGAGGAGAGTAAAATGCGTGGCTCATCTCGAAAAGGATTGAGCAGCGGCGAAGACTTATCCTTTCATCTTTTAAGCTCACTTTTGAGGCAGAGGTGTGGCGAGCGGAACGCTCATCACACGTGGACCTGAGGATCAGATCTCGTTGCCAGCCCCTGGACACGGCGATTCGATGCCGGATTCCTCTGGGTCTGGGAGGGTTAAAACACTGGTTTGTATATCGGGTGCTCCCCTAAGCCATTGTATAAGCCATATAGCAGTCAAAATACTCCACCGATTCTGAATGGAAGTAGAATGCGGCCCGCATCCCAGAAAGGGTTGATTAGCGGCAAAACTTCGAGATTTGTCGAAAGCTTATCCTTTTACCTTTTGAGCTTTGAGCTTCGGCTACAATTACTCGAACACTTCAATTATGATGTTCGAAGTTCGTTGATGTCAGCAAGTTTGTGCCCGTTGGCTACTGGTCCCCAGAGTGAATAAATCAGCGCAATTTCGGTACATTCATGCAGGAACATGTCTGAAAATTGAGTTTATTCATGTCAACGTCATGAGCGGTGATCGTGCTTGACATCCAACTCATCGCGCCCGTATGGCCAGCCAATCCAGGCCATCCAGCTAGTTGTTGTTACGTTAGTAGTGGAGACTCAACGAGTAACTACATCACCATTACCTACCGCTGTTTTTCGTTGTCTGAAAACTCTGACCGACTCTAACCTCATTTCTCTACGCTAATGGATCGCTACTACTGTTCTTGTGATGTTGCAAGTATATCTTACCTACCGAATTTGAAATGGCGAGAATTATTGCTGCAACGGGCGAGTTTTTCAACTGTCGTCGTCATCATCAAACAATTGTCACATCTGGTCTGTAAGCGTTGTCCCTGTGCGCGCAAAAGGCGTCATCGTCTTTGTCATATTTCCAAGTGTAACTCTTTCTTCCGAATAGACCTTTTTTATATGGCTTTATGGCCAGCTTGTTTGAAAATGGAGCCATGGGGGTGATTTGCTGACCTCCTGGGAAAGGCTCCTCTATGGAGCTGGAACTATCCTATCCGGAAGCTTTACTTGGCAGACAGGCTCCTGCAAAGTGATCTATGCAAAGAGCGTATCAGCTGGCAGCCACGCCTTTTGACTGTCAGTTTCGCTCAGAAGACTGACACTTGGCGACAACGACAGCCGAGGAAGGAAAGTTCAGTTGTTCGTGGACAAGGACATCCTTCGTTCCAGGCATTCCCTTTCTCGAGCACTTGAAGCTCTTATTGGGGCTCAGTTGGGAATTCTCCAATTGTTGAGCTATCTCTGGCTATCATACGCCACATGCTCTTCCTTCCTTTTTTCTGGCGGAAGTATAAAGGAGTTTTTAGGGGTCCAGCCTTCCCATCTAGTTGCTATTTTGCGACCTTG
>MU967133.1:37459-209259 GCA_036418165.1 Cooperia oncophora | reverse complement strand
TGTTTAAGCACGTTCACAACTTGTTAGCCGCACAGCGTCGCGCCACCTGCGTCCGCGCTAACAGCGCTTCGCGCTTACAGGGCGTCGCGCTACAGCGTCGCGCTACTGCGTCGCGCCTTACAGCGTCGCGCCTACAGCGTCGCGCTACTTGCCGTCGCGCTACAGCGTAGCGCTTACCGCGTAGCGCTATCGGCGCTTGCCTTCGCCAACGTACTGCCAAGTTCCAACGTTTAGGATTGCATTAGAGTTTGCTTACAGAGAAAAGGAGGAAGGTTGTTTGGAGTATTCTGAGACAATATTCACGGAAAGGTGAGACTGACGACAGCTGTAAGCTATCTGACCGTCCTTGACAGCTTATCCATTAGTCAGCTACTATTTGTTCTGCGTTACTGCTTTTAGCGTAACAGTGTCTTTGTCTCCGATTAAGGAGCAAAAAACTGCCAAAACTGCTTTTCTGCAAAAAACACCCAAAGAGACTCGCGCCACCTAAAACACGCACTGCATGTTTTTTTACCGGGGACACCAAGAACCATGACAGGAACTTCTTGATTGCCATTGTTGCATAGGGACGCAGTTGGTGATCAGACAGTCTTTGGCGTGCCTGTTGTGGGAGATGATGGCCATTTTTTTCTGCCTGCCGACAAATGCGACTCAATATTGCATACTCTCCTAGGCCCCAAAAAAAAGCTACAAGAAATTGTACAGGCTTTGTTGGCTGGGAATTGCCCTCGGGGAGGAAAACCGGCATAATCTTTTTCCTGCTGATCCAGGCAGAGAATTGGGCGCAAACTCTAAAAAGCAGAATTTCCGCCCCCATAATCGATAAGCGGCATTGGATCCGTATCATTTCTATTCTGTATTCAATCCTTCTTCTCTTTGTTTCGTTAATATTCATCTAATATGAGCCTTCGTGCTTTTCTACTTATATCATCATTTTTATGTTCGTTTCGCAATCGGGATCAAAACGACGCAAGCACTGCAAGAATCAAAGCAAAAGCCGTCAAACAGTCAAGCAAGCTGTGAAACCAAATAATAAAGTCAGAAACGATAAAATAAAACAATTACCACAGTCTTCCTGTGATCAAAGACTAATCTTTGATAAAGGTAGAAACAGGAGCTCACTATCAAAGATAAATATTAGAAACAAAGAGAAGAGGATGATATAGAAAAGAAAAACATAAAAGCTGCGATGTTCGGCTACAACTGTTGCCCGTACAGTCCTGTACCGAACTCAGTTGCTACCAGCGCTACGCCTGTTTAGCCGCGACGCCTGCTAGCGCTACGCTGTAGCGCGACGCAGTAGCGCGACGCCTGTAGCGCGACCGCTGTAGCGCTCGACGCTGTTCAGCGCGACGCGAGAGCGCGACGCCTGATAGCGCGGACGCTGTAGTCGCGACGCTGAAGCGGAGCGCTGTAGCGCTACAAGTGTGAACGCTGCCTAAGGCATAAATGATCGAGCGAGCAAAAAATGAATGGAATGAAAATGAGTACAGCTCCTGTCGTTTGAGGGGGAGAGGGGGGAATATCTGCCAAAGTACTACTCCCCCCAAACAAAATTTATCCTCTAGCACTACTTCCTTCCCCATTCACATCCTACCTACCATCTTCCTACCGCTTTGCGAAGTTTTTCCGCGAAGTTCTTCAGTTTTTTCCCCACGAGAAAGCTGCTTCTGAGGAGATAAAACAGAGAGAGCAGAGAAGATGAGAGGAGAGCGACGAGAGAGAGTCAGAGAGACCGAGAGAGCACGGAGGAACACGAAAACCGAAGAAAGCAGTTCGTGAACAACATCATGACATCCCCCCCCCCCTCACCCATCCCCCTCGCTAAGGATCCTCAACCACGCTGTGCCTTGGTGACAAACTTTGGCCGAACCCTTCAAAGAATCACAAGAATGCTGAGATATGGGCAAAAGTCACTCAAAAGAAAACAGCTGCAGGATGCTGAAAAGCTTTCAAGTATTGAAAAATTATGTACAGCAGTTGATAGCGTAGCTGACGCGGAATATGATGCGTGCAGGACAGGTTTCAAGAACGAGATCTGGACGTCGAGACAACATGCATTAGCTCGCATGTATTATTCTCATGAAACAACTTTTGACTCATCCGCCTACCCGCGATTTTCGGACATGAGGGGGATATCAATCAGCGTTGACAGGTTACTACGGCATAACATGCACGAGTGGCACGACTTTCTACCCGCTGATTTACTGACTTGAATACCTACATATGTTGTGCTGCTCCTATACTTATTACTTACGCTTTCCTGACTATACGCCAGAATGTACTGCAAGGCTTGCGTTACCCCCACCAAGGTACGGCAAAATGTAACTTAGAGTGGGGCTTGAATTAGCTATTTGGATAGTTGTTGGGGCAATTTCATGTTTGGGCGTTCCATGATGTCGCGCTTGTAACATAGCGCGTTATTGTTTACCTGTCAGGGCGAAAACAATCGTAAACTCGATGCTGTCACTGTCAAAATAGGAATTGCCTTTCCGAAAGTATTTACTTTGAGTGTGTTTGTCACGCCAATGCCTGAAACCGGTAGACGGACTTTTGGAAAAAAGCCAGAAAAGGTAGCTACATATTGCCATGATGCGGGACCAATGCCTAGAGTTTTTGGGCAATTTTAATGGTGGTAATTGCAGAGTTAATGGTCATGCAAAGATCGGCAATCTTTCCATCAATGACGCAAGGGTGAGTTGGTTTTGACCTACGATTAATCGATTTTGATAAAATAGATTGTTTAGAAACAGCCGGATTTGGACTCCTCCTCTGGAACATCAGACGGTTCGCTAAATGCCACCCATGGCACCAAGAATCTGGAAGAGAGTGTGTCAATGTAAGTTTATCATGCATTATGTCGTTACTGGTTTGTTTACTATTGTAATGTCGTCATCCTGGCTCACTCTGGGTTTTTCTGGGTCTTCAGTAATGGCAGCGTAGTAGGCTGAATGAATGCATAACTCAGTAGTAAGGTAACAGTGCTGATTCAGAAGAGCTGAAATTGTTGGTGTATTGCCACTATTACTGCTAAGTAGATCGATCAATGCAGTTGCATAAATCACCATCAACAAACTTTTTCTTTGACTGAATTTTTGGTGCATTGTGGGAGTGTGACCCGACATTAACTGTGCCCAACATCAGTGGAATCGTAACGCTAATTTGCTAAGCGGAACGCTTAATCAATTTGAATTAGGAGCTCTTTATAAAAAAAATCAAACCGGAACTGAATTGTTATTGATATTAAAATTTCAGACTTCACGATAAAAGCCTTGACACCGTAGGAACGACATTTATCACCCATCCACGGAAAGCACCATCAATCATTTACCCACGGTTAGTGTGTCCATGTTTCTTTTGTGGCGTTCCTGAAACGGCTAGGTATTTCTAATATAGAGTGTCGTCAGCGCTCAACGTCCAGGCGTCCTGTAACTTCACTGCACTTTTATATTCAGTAATTAATCTTGTGACACCAAGCTGAATGTTTTTAAAAATTGATTTACGATGAGAAAGTGGGGGAGGGGTAGGGAAAAGCGTAAACACACCCACACAAATCGCAGTTCTACCTCTCCAGGTCGACATGATGGGGCTACGGCACGGGTCAAACCATTTTCAAGAGCTAGGGCTAAAAAGGCCAGGCAGTAAATTGCCAATCAAGGCTGCGGAAGACGTGGTGTCCTACACACAGTCATGACATCCGAATGCTGCGGCGTGAAAAAGCTCATTCGACGCGCTCTACATTAGCTGGCTAGTTGTCTCGGCTTACTGTAACATTTTAGCGTCAAATCAGTTACATATAGTGTAAGGGCCGCATGACTCTAGAAGCTCCACTGCTTTAGACACACTGTGGGAGCTCACATCGTACTCTGAACCGTGCCCAGTTAGGTGTTAAGTTCCATCGGTCAGGACCTATTTATGACTAGCAGTACAGAGATTTCGCTAACAGCTTAGAGGAGTGGAAGCAGTACCTGTAGTAAGGGTACGAGAACAAGGAGGGCTATTCTAAACTTCATCAGGCCACTAGATTTCCTACTGATGACCTCAACCTAAGTCAGCTTATCCTTGAGGCTCAGCGAAGAGGTCGCGGAAGTCGCTGGCAAGGTGTCGTACTAGGTTTGCTGAGAAGATCTGCACTATTGCGGAAGCTGGAAAAAGTACCTACCTATACCTTGTCGCGCCCAGTTAACCCGCCCGAGAAATTTCTCTAGAATGTCTGAGGTAAAGATACAAATGAAGTTTGATTTTCGAAATTGAAGTGGTGGGGTGGCAGGAAAGGAGGGGTTGCGCCAGGCAACCAACTTTTCCCGCCACCTTGATATGCCCTGCCCCCTGCTTATTCCTCAACCTTCCAGCTTGTTACAGAGACTTTAACCTCTTCTGAGGCGGAAGTAGTGTGGTGGCAAGTGGCACCGAGCTGGGGATCTAATCCCGGATCGACTCCCGCCTAAGCCAACCAAGCGTTTTACCCTTGAGGGCGTTGAATTGGCACCGGACTCGGTTGCGAGGATAAGAACACTGACATGTACATTAGCTGGCTCCCGCGCGTCATTGTACAGGCCAGCTCGCATTCAGTAAGCCACTACGATTTTAATTGAAAGTCGAATGCTTGTCGCATGCCAAAAAGATTGATCACCGGCTAACACTATCCTTTACTTTGACCCATTTCGATTTTTTAAACTGCTTCATTTCAGGTTTCACTTTCCTCAAGGCGTACCGGTGTCAATAGTGGAGAACGATGCGGCATTGCGTCGAGTATGTCGCGTATTTCGCGATTTCCCCAATGAACAGGTGGCGTGTATTTTGCTTTCCGTTAGCAGTTAATACATCATGGAGGCGCTGTTTGTCGACGGGGGGGGGGCATTTTGTATTATCATTGCTTCCCTAGTTCCGATTTACAAAGCTCACTTTGGTAAAACTTGTGAACTCTTGTGAAGCTGATGTAAGATTGTCTAGCCACTATGCTGAAAAGTGTCAACTCGAGAAACGGCTACCTATATGGGTCGACACATCTATGGAAAGCAAAATGCCCTCTCGTCGACAAACTGCGCCCTTCATGGATAAACATATTGCTAGTGTGGTAACCAACAAGGAGGCGTTAACGTAAAAGCTTTCCTCCTCGCTTATCCGAGAATGATCGCAGCGGAAGCGCCGCGCCGCTCCATACGACGTTTTGGTTGTGTAGTAAAGCAATTACTGGTATGAGAATCGGAGCTGTGCTATAAATCTGATCATATAGTTCAGTAGGGCACTGAAATCTGTGGTTTTGATAGATGATTGTACACAGCGCTTGAGTTGTGCAGCATATGTCGCTTTATGAATCCCCGCAATGACTAGCGATTGTGCTTTGATTTCAGGCGCAAAAATGATACTGACTGAATCAGTCGCGACCGGTCTGTCGCAGGCACGCTTTTCTTTTGACGCCTCATGAATCAGCTTCTGATCATACGGCTGATGAAGCAGCAAATACCCACTTTGGTTCCAAAAAAGGGTTCCCTATGGAAGGCCAATTCGGCGCCCGTGAGTTTCAGAAGCTCGTTTTTGGGAGACGGTTGAAACAAGTCAGTTTTATGGACCAAGCGGTGGTGATTATCTACTTCGAGTGTAGGGGCATCGAATGCAGGTCGTAGAAATATGCTGCAGTCGGTTATTTGTACCGTAAAGGAGCGTTGTTTGGCTCCTGTTAACTTTGAGTGAGACGTGTAAAACTACGGTCTCCGTGCCCACACCAAGCCGACTGCGCCCGTAGAGGTAATCCCTTAGCGTACGCCACGTTATTTCTATTCACACAGCCGGCGGCGTGGTCACAACCGCCAGCTATGCTGGTACCGTAGGTCAGGCCTGAAAAAGCTTCCAATTTCGCGAAAAAAAATGGAGCGCAGATAGGTGCATAATCGCAGGTCATTTAGACCCAGCTTTGCCTTCTTGCTGATTCCTGCCTTTTTTTGCACTATCTATGTATGCATTAGGTTGGGGGCGCTTCAGCCGGTATCAAGGGTCCGACTCGAAAGTGTAGCTTGGTTTACTCGGGTGATACGCCCTTTTTTCACGTCAGGACTCCATAATGAACACGCTATTTTACTCTGGTTTGCTTGGTGAGTACCGTCCTATCTCTCTTACGCAAACCGTTTTAACTTACGGGGAGGGGCGACGTGGTGCTACGGGAAAGCTGCCAAAGTCGGACGCAAAGTATAAGCGAAAGTTAAAGAGCGATCAACCGGGTCCGAGATACGAACGTGCTGACTTCCGCATAGCTTTGGAATGACTCCGTTATCTGGTGCGCGAGTCTTAGTAAGTCACAATAATACAAAAAGAAAAGAGATTTTCCAATCATTGAAGTAAGCCTGCTAGTGCGAAACTACTTTTTTTTTCCAAGAAGAATTTTTTCAGATGTTCCTTGCTTGAGATGCCACGGCTTATGCGAGGCGGCCAAGTGCTCCCACGTATTGGAAAGCATTCCGATATTTTATGTCAGCCTGACCAAGCGGAGAGGTGGAGATTTCGTATTGCGTTTTTTGAAATTATGAGCATTTGCTCTGATAGCCGGCTTGACAGATTACCACCACTACGTTTTCATGTTCCAACATATGTACCCTTAATACTACTAGTGCAGGTAAGCAGTGCTACCATGCGCAGGGAAGTTTGCTCGCCGCTTAGTCCATCCTATATGGGAAGAACTCGTCCGCCGAATGTCGCCGACGAAGGCCGATGAGACACCTCACATGATTGATTCTCTTATGAATTGGCCTAGCACAGTTCCCTACAGGAACTCGAAGGGTGGCTTTATTTGCTGCTAGGTTCACTGCAAACGTCCTAATTGGAGTCCTAACCAGAGTGCAGTTCAAGACCCCCCCCCCGTCTTGAACACTGGGATCGTGCGCAAAGTTGCAGATATGTCCCGGTTAGTTGTCTTGACACATGTTGCAGCATTGTTGGCAGAATCACATTTGTGGTGTCGCACTTGGTCGCTGAGAACAGAGTCGTGAGTGGTCTTGAGAGAAACTTTCCCGACCGTGAGGGAAACTTTGCGGTTGTTGATTTTTCCGCTGCAAAACTAGAATATGACCCCTTTTTTCAACAGTTGATTTTGCAAATTTAGTGGAGAGTGCCCCTTTCCCTCCGCACTCGGCAACAGCATCAGTTCGGTCCTAGTGCGAGTGCAGAGCAACTGGCGCGTTCTCCAACGCATCTTTCACCGCCCACGCCGCGACTTGGGTGTTGAACGACACCAGATGGAATTGAAGCTGACTCCGAGTTTGTGTCAGTTTCAAAGAGGTTCCAGAAGCGCTCGAGAATGCAAGGAAAAAAACCTTTGCACTACGGCCCTTCCTACGTTACCGACTGATTGGGGAACCTCCTGCTAATCTTAATAATTGACACTGCATGGCAGGAACGCATCTTCTTACCGAACTGAACTATCATTCAGCTGGGTTACAGTACTTGGAATTTGTGCTACATGTCGTTATGCGCATACTGTTGCTTGAGCCAACTTGACTATAGACTGAAGGTGCACTCCATATCTCGGAGAACTGGAAAGGGCGTGGCTGCGTACTTCTTTTGAATGTGGCGCCAGTTTTTCTTCTTGTATTACCCTTTCCTTCTTGAGACAATTGTTATCATGTCTTTGTCCAGCAAACGATAAGGTGGTGATCAGCTCAAATGGAGTATTCCAAGTGGAACGCGTAATCCTCCAGGTTCAGTTCGAGAAAGCGGCCACGCCCTCCTCATCTCCGGGATATGGGGTGTAGTTCAGGAAGATTGTGAACAAAAGTTCCACAAGTGGACAAACTTGTGAAGATGTTACTGAAGAGAAGTTTCTCAGAGTCTTATAAGTGATACATTTTAGCCCCGTCGTGCATCGCTGATGGACTTCACAGCTTGGTGGCGTGCCATGACAAGTGTCGCACATGATGAGGCTGCTCGGTAAGTTTATGACCCATCCACACTCTTTTTTTTGTTCTCCTTTTTTTGCCTTTTTGTACTGCTGCAGTTTTTAACTGGATGTTTCTGTTACGATCGCAAACGAGCAGGCGTTGATCTCTTTAAGTGTCCTATTAACATAGCAGCTGTCAGCTCGTTTACGCTTGTAAACTGGGTAGAGATCTATTTCAAGATTTTACATCAGTTGGGGGGATGGCTGTAAACCAATCGCACACAGTGGGATTGGGTTTCGATTATTGTGACGAGGCGTTCTGATACTCAGTTCAGGCAATATAATGTGATGTTTCCAAAGAAGTTTTAACGCTTTTACTTGTAACAAAAACCGGAGTGTAAAGACCGTGAGATGTCGTCGCGATTTCGAATCAGAGAGGCGGAAGGAAGCGCATTTAGGCAACACTTTGAAAAACTACATAGGAGCCATGCCCATCTTCATGTTAGCGTTGCTATCAGTCTAAGCTGGTTTTGCACTAATTAGTCAACCGCGGGGATCAAATTAGAAAAGAAGAGATAGACATGATTTGTAAAACTATACAAAAAAGCCGATGGGTCGTTGCGTCCCCGATCCTCCGACGAACCTTTGTTAGTCCATCTACCCGGGGACTCTACACTCACGTGGGGTTGGCGAAATAATAGTATAGCGACGAAACAGGCCGAAAATTGGGGGCTTTAGGAAAATTAGTGAAATTTCAATACCCTCAGCCAGTGCCCAATACCCTCTGTAATAGCTGAAACCAACCATTTTCATCAAAGCCATTGGAAATACCCCTGCAAGGCACATCGTCCTTTGTTGAAATCGCAACGAAGAGGATCGTTCAGCTGTTGGGGAAGGCGGTCATTGTGAAGAGTCCCGGTCCGGATAGAACTTTTTTACGTTCTGATTTTGACTGTTTCGCGCGCTATACCCCTCCCCTTCCTCTCTATACGCCCAAAGGCGGCAAGGTTCTGGAAGGAGTTTGGTAAGATGGCGGATGAGTTGTGGAGGGGGTCGCAACAAAGGACGGAAGTTGAGGAGGCTTGAGTTAAGAATATTTCGCAGTTTGAGGATATATGTCAAAAAATCCCTCATAACGCAGTGAAAGGCCCTGTACCTCTGATCAACCAGTTATCCTCTTTTTTTATATTTTTTATGAGTTATTTGTAAGAATGATTTTTCCTGTAGCGTGATCTTTGCCCCTGCATTGATATAAACAAAGCTCTTCTTTTATCGCCACTGCGCAAAACACGTCCGCTGCTCAAGATTATAACTTTAGAAAAAATTGCTGGGATACGTACCCAAACTGCTCGTGAAATTAAATGTGTCGTTGGGTATGTGCAATGAGAATCGTAGTTTGCCGCGTACGAAGTCGCACGCACTAATGACGACATGTCAGATGGTATTTGTAGAAGAATAGAGAAATGTCATGACCAAGATAGACATAAATTTATCGAAAGTGCTTAGTGCGGATTTAACGGAAACGTCGCGCCCATTGCCGCGGCCGAGGAGCGGCAAATTTACGATTCTCTTTCCGTCTTCCCAAAAGCTTACGGCGGGTGCAGGGAGGCCAAGAAGCGTAGCGACGTTTAATTTCTATCCCACTGTAACCAGGAGTGCCTAGAGTGAAAACTGAGTAGGGTTTGCTGCACTCATTGTGGCTACGCCCACTCATGTTTGTACCGTTTGACGATTACTGTTGTCCGGCAAGCTCTCCCAAATTTATAATTTAGGGTCCAGTATTTTTCACATGAATATTTCAAAAAACTGGGCAAGCTACTGGGTATCCTAAGTAATCTCCTTGTAAATAAGCCGAAGCTTTATCATTAATGAAAATATTCAAAGCACTATGCAAAATGTGATTACCGAACCTGGTTAATCTAAGAAACTGTATCCGCAGAAGGGTGAAGCTTCACTCCTGCCTGCACAGCTATCAACTAAAAGGTAGATCTTTCTAATTTTAGGTTCATTTACACACTCAGTTATGGCAGTCGAAGTTATCTAACCGTGAAGATCTTTATGGAATGGTCATGGATATCATGCATTCCATCCGGGGTCTGGAATTCTGCCGTGAAGCCGTTGATTTCCATGATAAGTACTGCGATGTGGTAAGTGTAAAACTAAGTTGTATAAAGAAAATGTAATGGTCAAATATGTTCCCAGCCTGCAGGGGGGGGGGCTCTATAGGGTATATATGATACTTGGGCTTCCGGGAACCCGGTAACGTAGCCTGTACTTCAGAGCAGTACATTGCCTGCAGGAACTTTCATGGGTCGAAGCATATTCCAATGCTTGCGAGTGGGGCAGCATTCGTCAGCAAGTTCCAGTCTCACCGCGAGTCAAGGGCAAAGAACTTGACCCACACAGGATCCGAGCCTGCAACTCTTGATTACCGAGCTAGTGTACGAGTCATTGCACCATCGTGGCCACCTTGTAGGGTATCACAACCTGGTCTTCATATCATAGCTTTACAGTAACAATTTCACCTCCATAACCTGGTAATCCTGCCGCTCGATATCGGCAGTGAACTGCGAAGTTGAGGAATATGCGTATTTTAACTTGCTAAATTGATAACTGTGATTTTTCACCTCCATGCGCAATATTTATCACAATTATATTTTGACCGTTCTATTGAATTGGTCGGCCTTCTCTAGGAACTCTCAGCAACTTAGGTGGCGACATCAGGGGTTGGATATGGCACATGGAAATTGGGGGATTACCGTAGGGTTTAAGAAACGTAAGATAAAAGTCCCCAACCCAGCCCGATAATTTGTGAATATTTTTGTTATCAATTGCGGTTGATTATTCTGTAAATTCTTAATTTCAGGTTATCGCTAGAATAATGTGGAATCTTGGTTGCGTTTGGAAGGGAAAGATTACATCCGACTGTTTACGAAAGTCGGATTTGCTCGAACGTATACGCTCACTTCAAGAAGATTTCGATATTAACCGCGATGTACGATATTTCAGGTAAGCTTGTTTGAATTTACCGCATTCAGTACTAGTTCAGTAAGCAGTCCTCAGTAGATTTAGCGCTATCCAGGGAAATAATGCTGAGCAGTGAGTCCTGAGCATCGTGTATTACACTTGAGTAAGCCAATCGCTTCACTATTGCGCGCTGTCGTCATGGGCCTTACGCGATTACTGTTTTTCTCCTGTCTGACCTGTTTGGCCATTTTCCATGAGAGGTTTTTGGGCTCTGCTTAATCACCTTGTGTGAGACTGCTAACTAATTCCATATTCCCAATTTTCCGCCTTGGAACGGAAGTTTGACCTTCTGCTTAGATGTTACTGTAATTTAAATTAGTTCTATACAGGATTTTCAGTATTCCACTCTTCCCTGCCCCTCTTTTTGACACTTGGGATCGATTCCTCTCGAATTGTCCGAAGGGTGAGCCCCTGAACACGAATGTGGCATCGGTTAGGATCCCGATGCCACCGACGTAGGTGTCAGGCGCTTTTGCGCTAAACATGTGTCCTGCATTTTCTCGGGATGTCAGGGTACCAATGGAGAGCAGTTTTTGCTATTATGGCGATTTAAGCTGTTCTCCCTCTCTCTTGAGGCGTGGCCGTCTGGCGTGTCCTTATCGAGCGGATATAGTAATCGTGTGAGGGAGTGGAGAGGACATAGTGGTTCGGGGGAGTGAAACTGGACACACTTCGGCCTGGGGGAGAGGGGGGAGGGGGCATTTTGCACTTTCGCTGCTTTCAATCATCATGGTGAGTCATGAAGCAGAGATTTTGAAGTTTTGTGAAGCTATGCCGTGGTACCAGTAAAAGGTCCTAGAGAGCACTTGTCAACCTTGTAAGAAAAATCTGCCAATTTTCATGAAATAAGAACATAACGGTGGGAAGTAGCGAAAGAGCGGTATGCCCCTCCCCACGCCAAGCCGAACTGCGCCGATACTTCTTACCAGTTCTGCTTCCAGCGACGAATTTTGATAATATTCGAAAAGCGAGGCGGTCAATCGTGAATAATTCTCAGTTTTACTGTGTGTGAAAGTCAGCTGTACTGTTATTTTTTTCAGTTATGAGCATTTTTATGTTATCTACTGCAAATTCTGGGAAATCGATACGAACCATGATCAAATAGTCAGCAAAGCTGACATGCGAATGCACAAAGATGGTGGTGAGTTTACTTTTTGTACGAATCAGGAGTTCCCAAGTGGACTCGGACATGATTGGGCTTTAAAGAAAAAGGGCTGGGATTTTTTGCGTCTCTCACCCTGTCGCAAGTTACTGTAGGGGAAGCTGACTTTGTCCGAGTTCATCTCGGAGCATCGTAAAGAAAATATTGTGTGTACCAGGGCACACCATCGCGTTGTGATCATTTCCTGAAAAATACGACCCCCTAATTCCATCCCAAATACGACCCCCTCCTCCCCATGATACCTACCGATTTCCTACATTTCCCCAACTTCTCTTTTTTCCCACAAAATTTCCAGTTTTTCCAGCAGAAAGTTTTGTATCGAGCGGGAGGTCGTCAGGATTTAACTATCATTTTCAATTACCGGGAATAGTAATTGTATAGACCGGTCAAACTCGACACCCCCCCCCCTTCTCTGTTATGACCATCACAACCACGGCTGCCCTGGTGTGTACTGCTATTTACTACTACATTGTTGACTGCTCTTATTTCAGCAATCACTGATCTCGTTCTTAATCGTATTTTCTCTCGTGCTGTACGAACTACTAGGAAAGATACAATGAATTTAATCGATTTTACCAACTTCCTATTAGCTGAGGAGGATAAAACTCACCCGACGAGGTCTGGTTTTACTAGTGTGGTGAGGGTGTGGTGTGTTAACCGGGTTGACTCTATGAATAAATTTCATGAAATCTCATTATTTCCAGTCGCCTAGAAGTATTGGCTTCCGGGTTTTTGGTTGAGGATGGTGATGGACTGATATCAAATGTATGAAATGGAACGATTTCATCAACCGGTTATAGCCAAAGCTAACTGAGGAGGGTATCGATTCAATGTCGTTCAAAGATGTGGCATGTCAGGTTTGTGTGAACATTTTCCTGTTCTATGCTTACAAATGTTCAGTTGAGCGTGTGTGCTGACCTTCAGAGGAATTGCATTTGGGATGATCTCTGACCTTGCGGTTGCGTGACGAGTTAACAACTGACATTACTGCGATAGATCCGTGAAACCGTTATTTAGAGTTATGTCCATTAAGCAATGTGTCACTGGCCCATCGTCCATTTTGGTGATGAAAATGCAGGGTGACTTCAGGTCATGTATCAGCTATATTTTTCTAGAAATAACGTTCTTAGTCCACCGGGATACGTTCAGGGGAGCGTTTCGGCGACGGGCGGGGCATGTTTGCAATTTGGCTACTTCCCCTCAACGTATCCCTATCTAGACATCGTCTGCTTTTCGAAGTTGACAGGGTTTACCATGATGGCTTGACGGCCTTGCGCTAGCTTCACAAGAGTTACAGGTTTCGCATCAGAATGAGACTTGTGAACCGGAATGGGCGAAGCACTGATAGTACAAAATACCCCCCCCCCAACCCCGGCTGTCGGCCGAACTGCGCCCGTTACAGGTTTTCTGCAAGCTAGGAACGGACGATCGAACGAAAAGGCGAGAGGGGGTAAGTTCTAGCAGAACGGAATATGGTTTGGTTACTTGGAGAAGGTGAAAGTGCCCCTTATACTCAAAAGTTCATTTATCTAGAAGCAGTGGGTCCTAGTTGCAGTTGAAAGAGTAATAGTAGACATTCGAGTGAGCGGGGTTTCGTATCCGTTTTCCCGAACACTTCGCCAGTTCTACTGGTTGTGCGGTTGGATGTTGGAATTATGTACAGAATTTCACTGTAGAATTTCAAATGGGCCCAAAAGTACCTTTCGAATGGTGTTCGGGCTGTTTCTTCGAAGGATAATGGTGTGGAGCCTAAAACTGTGTCCAGATGACTACACATGAAAAAAGAACTCAGCCTCTGCCAGTCCTGGGTTGCCGTATACTGATGCCGGCGGAGAGGGCTAAGAGGAATCGTAAACTGCCGCTTCGTCGCGCGCGTCAGTAGGCGCACGCCTCCTCAATTCACACTAATCTTTTCGATCCAACGTCGGATTCATGTAGACAAGGAAGTGGTAGGCACCTACGTTATTCGTGGTCATACATTGTCTATTCTCGATCGATACCACGAAAAATAGTCCCCATTAGCGGGCGCGACGTCGCACGCGGTGCTCACGTGGCGTGGCGAATTGCGGTTCTCTGTCGCATACCCATCTGACCCACTCTGGATGTGGTTGTAAACTGGCGGCCTCTTAAATTACTCAAGAGCGCGGTTTCCCATGTATAATGTCATTGAGCAAATCCGATCACGTCCGATGGCTGCGCATTTGATTAGTTACGGTAGCGCTAAAAACGAAGTTCGTCATCCAACAATCCACGCATCGATAAAACGTTACCTGAATTATAAATAACTTGAGGCAGAGAGGTTTTCAACATTCTTGTAATGACTGGTACTGTGAACGTATTTGTTTCTCGCCTAAATGACGAGTTACTGTAAGTTTCAGTATGTTCGAGCATGATATGCCCAGTTAAACTGGTACTTCATTCAATTATCGGATGTTGACGAAATCACCGCTTATTGTAGCGCTTATTGATGCCACTTGTGAAGTTGGCGCAAGTTCTAGCACATTCAAGAAACACTGAGTGGAAGTGAGTAGCAAAAAATACTGTTTATTAGCAAGTTTTGACTTTAGTTCTCAGTTACACTGTGAGATGAGGCACCTATTAGGGCAGGGACTGGTTGAGTTCCAGATGGAATAAAAGTGTTTCAGGGCTCTGAGCGTGAGTACGTTGACGAAGACGGGTTAGAGAGCTGTCGATTAGGGGGTAACGTTTCTGCCTCGCTAAGAATACGCAGAGGCGATTGATGGAGAACGAGTGAGGAATTGATGAAGAACTTTGTAAGTCTTACGTTTCTCAAACCAATCGATTGAATTGTAGATCACGTCATACTATTTCGTGTCTAACATTTTCAAGGCGGCGAATTATTGAATTTCTCTGTTTTCTCAGTTAACAGAAAAGGTTCCTTATTAGATAGTTCTCGGGTGAAGCTGGTTTTAGGTGTGCTATAGAATGGGAAGATAATTTTCTGGTATGACCGCTGTTATATTCATTGTTATATTTCAATGTGAGACAGTGTAGGTCCGACCATTCTGGTCGCGCGCATTGCAACTGGCTCGTTTTTGGAAAAAAACAGTGCCTCTGCCTGATTTTGTGGCCTGATTTTTGCGTCATCTTTTGCGGTTTTTATTAAAACGCACTTAATATAGGAACATGCCAGAGCAATTTTGCGATCAGCTGCCGATTACCGGAAGAACTTCCAACTTTCCTGCGTACTCAAGCGTTATCGTGAGTGCATAATTCACCTGATGGAGTATCACTCATTGTACATTTCGTTGAGGGTGCAGGGGGACTGCGGTTCAACAGTCAAGCATTATGTCAAACGTGTAATATGCATGGCGCGGTCAGAGATGCGCTCTACTCCAGCCACTCCTTTGTCTTTTTTGTCTCTGAGTCGCCACGAAGGACAGTTTCTGTTCATCTGCGCTCGAAATCAAAAAGGGTCTTTCTAATATGGTCTTTTCTGAACGTTCTTCCCTTTTCGCTATTGAGTTATTTAGCACCTCGCATTGATGAGCTTACATTTAACAGGCTCTGCCGCTGATATTAAAGCAGTGAGGCACCAATTCTTCGTTGGTGGGTGGTTGTGCGCAACGTCACTGGAAGGCTGGCGAGAGGCGTGTTTTGGCCACATCAAACCCATCCCTTCCACCGCTGGAAGCCACAGCAGTCTGCCCACTAGCCTTTTACAGATCTCCGCTCCACCGTTTCAAATGCGCTCGGTATACCCAAAGCAGAGGGAATCGAGTTGGCATGCCTGTCTCCAATTTTTCTACGTCTGACTTCAAAAGTGAGAAGAAAAAACTGGCTCATTGAATCTTTGGTGCGATATTGTCACTTCGTTATGCAGCCTGGCCACTTCTGAGTATTACCAATTACAGCTGGCTGTCGCTGCTGAGTGTAGATTCCTGAGCACCCAGGGAAAAAGGGGAAGATAGAGTGCCCTCACCCTCCCTGCTCCAACAGATTGGCGGGTGGAATTTATTGAACATTTTCGGTCGATGAAGCGCACAATATGGGGAATGGAAGGTCCGGCATGGTAAGTCCAGGAGGCTGAGTAAGAAGTTGAGGTGGTGTCTTGAGCACATCTGCGCTATTGCACGCGCAATCTATGCCTGCATTTTGATTAGTGCACCTCAATCTGTTTTTCTCATTGAGGAATAGTGCTGTGACTGCCTCAAGGAGTTTTGGATGGTACCTGACACTAAACCTCCTTTGTGTAAGTCAGGGTTTCTGGCACTTCACACTTCGCCTTTTTTACGTGTATTACATTCTAAGAATGACTACATAGTACGTATCCTCCAGCTATCTCTCCATTATTCTTGCAACCTTCGGCTCTTAGTTGTAAGTCTTTCAGTTTGTTCTAATGCCTCACGATCGTGATAGGTGGTAAGCATTTTATTCATCGCCTAACGTTTCGGACTCATCCGTTGTCTTCGAGAGACAGTTGTTTCAACCGTTAGGCGGATATGTTCCGCAGCCACACTGAGCGCTGTTATTAAGAAGAAATCCTATAGTAAGCAGAAAACTATGATTTCTCTACTTTTACAACGCGCTCTTGGTGTGCTGCGGACCCTTGCTATCAGCCCAACCGGTGTAAACAATTTGGCTCTCTGAAGACGACGTTTGAGTCGAAGCGTTAGGCCACTGATAAATGTTCCACCTATCCAACCTCGTTAAACCACAGAAGCAACTGAAAGACTACATACCCGAACTAAGCGTAATTACCTGAGCGCGTGATATTTTACGTTTGCGTAGTTTTAATTTTAATGGTGTTTTTTGCAGCAGCCGTGAATTTGGAACGACGGATGTATCAACGCTTCCAAAGTCTCAGTATAGAATCCAGTCACATTATTTTTCAGTCAGTGGACTCCTGTATTGCCATAATGCGGCGGTTTCGTCTCTTTAAGTGGCCCAAATTAGTTAAGGCCCCTTTAGTGGTTGATGATTCCCATGTGAAAATTTGCCAGCAAGTGCATACAGGCGTTCACAGCCATATCCATGAATACGGTTCGCGATTCACTCGGTACTTCATAGTCTGTGTCCTTCCCCCCCCTTTATTTCATTGTTTTTCCCGCCACAATTTTTTTCTTACTTCATTTCTATTCATTTCATTTTTTTGATCTTCTGTGTTTTTTCGATATGGTGCATGAGCTATTCTTGTCAATAGAGATACTATTCTATGTCATTGTATACTGTTTTCTTGAATGTCGATCGTGTACGTTTTAGATGAACATATGCTCATTTGCCTTTCTTCGTTAAAGTTTGGTACTATTATTTTTTTGTTTTATAACACAAAAATCATATCAGCTGCTAATTTTGACTGTGTGCAAAGTTCACGAGTGAAATTTGGCTCACTGACCATGAGAGTGTTTTTTTTTTTGGATTATTCATCCCCGCATAAAGTTTATTGCTGTTAGAATCGCTGAGCGGGCCCCCCGATTATAATATTTGCGGTTGTTTTGTTTCAATAAATGGTTTCATCTGTAAAGTTGTGTAATAGTGTGTCGAATATCGAAATATTGCAGGCATCAGGAAAGTACCATGTCTGCTCATAGAGGAACAAGTCATTTGATCCTCAAGATTTCAATGAGTAAATGCTTATATCATCACCTACCTACCGACTAGAGAGCCTTTCTTCAGTTTCCTGGTACTGAGCCTTGGGAGGCTCTCGAAGGAGTGGTCCGCGATGGCCAATGAAGCGCAAAGGATTGTGTGGGAAGGGTAGTTGGTCCGCAGCGACAACCTTGTGCTCATTTCGCAGCGAAAGTTGTGAGGGAGTTCAGGAGGAAAGTTGCTACAGTAACACCTTTTCCTGGGACTCAGCCTTCAATGTCCGCTCTCCGGCCAAAAGCGGTGCTGCCGGACAAGTAGCATGTGGGTCCATTGTCTCTCGTACGGTGATAGGGCTCATTACGAGGAATCAGAAGACTGGGCTCGTCCCAGCAAGCCGCCTTTTACCCTTTTTCCCTTACATTGTTTCAGGCCGGTGGGATCCTACTGGAGGAGTATCGGGCGTTCCCTTTGGGATTTTCTCTTAACAGACGAGTTACGTGACAACTTCTCTTCCATATTTCAACCGAATTACCTAGGCTCCTCATGGCGGAGCGTGGCTTAAAAGTGTGGCTGCAATTCTGAACGGGAGACGAGTGCGGCGCTTGCCGTAAAGAGGGTGAAGAGCAGCACAGTGCCACTTCTTACTTAGCTAAGATGAAGCAAGTGTGCTTGAAACCTTCCGAGGTTCTCGGATTTGTAGCTGAAGCGAACTCTCGGAACAAAATCCGCTATGGGCAGGTTTTTGATAGAGTACAAGTAGCACATGAATATTGTGCTTCTGAAAAGCTAAATTCTTCTAGTTTTGCAACCTGTGTAGGTTTGCGTTCTAATTTATGTCTGAACGAAGCTATCCTATCCACATTGTCTCTTCTTGTAACCTCGGCATGATGTCGAATGCTCGATTACTTCTGCCAAACGAGGCTGTTAGATGGAACCTTTTGTTGGCCTAAGGTTTTGACCTTCTCGTCTTTTTCGGAGGCCTGAAAATGGCTCGAAGCTTTGTAATTCGTTACCTACCCGATCAATAATGAGGAGGGCGTTTGATCGGGTGGGTAACAAATTACAAAGCTTCGAGCCATTTACAGGCCTTCGAAGAAGACAAGAAGGTCAAAACCTTAGGCCAATAAAAGGTTTCATCTAACAACCTCGTTTGGCGGAAGTAATCGAACATTCGAAGCTATCCTCATTAAAAAGTCAAAAACTCGCGCTGGAAGAATAACATCGCGTTATTTTCGGGCCGAGTATCCACAGGGGTTCGCTTTAGCGTGTTTTGGGTAGATTCTTCTCACTAATCGCGATTCTCGTCCGCCAACTGCAGAAGATTGTTTCTGAAATTACGCGTTTATCAAGTAGGATGAAGCTCACTGGAGGTACGATGGGGTTCGCAGCGCTCCATTCTCAGCATTTCTCAGCACAAAAGCGCAAAAATAGGGATAGACGAACAACTAGGAAAAAGTCCATGGAATCCTTCCCACAACAGCTGCTGTGTGCGGCGCATCTCAGCTGAGACGGTCCTTCCACAAGTATCTACGTTCCACTCCGTGTAGGAGGCGGCAGCATCACCGCATATTCTACGCCGCTTCCGCATCTTCCTTCTCGCATAACTTGGAGCGCGTTACGACTGTATGTCTTACATGCTCACGGCTAAGGGCACGACGAGGGCTTGCGCGCCAGTCCCTCCTCCGAGAAGAAAATCTTATGAAGGATTTATCGTTTATCCTTTGAGTAAACATGAACCCGTTGCTTAGCAACGAGTAGATGCCTGTTACCGTGAGGCCACGAAGGTGGGATTACTCGTCCAACTCTGGGTCGTGTGACGGGTTGTAGACGTCATCCAGCTATCCGTCCTGCAGGCTGCCAGTTATTCCTAGATGATAGGTTGAACAGGCGAATCTAGATTACTTCCGGAAGACTTTATATACGTCCTCCAAGGAACACTATGGTGGGCAATCAGTTCTGGTGCAGAGCCCCACTAATTTGCACTTCTGCTGCCAAAGAATTAATTGGAGCGCATAATGGAATCAGGTCATAATCATGGCACGCTAACACATCTTTATCGAGAGAGGGTGGGAGCTACAACAGCACCCTAACTTTGCGTGCACATCATTATAGAGCTTACATTCCCACTATACAATAAGAATCTCAAGACAAATGATAGTTGCGAACCACTCGGTCGTATAGCGCAATAATATCAGCTCTCCATTTAAGCCTAGAAAATTGTAACACTGAAATTTCTGTGGGCGTGACGCTTCTCGCGATAAGTTACATTGCGAGATGGTTGTCAGAATCGAGCCAACATACCCTGCACTTAGAGGCGGTAGATTGGCAACTGTCGTTCGCATAAGCAGAAGTCGATCACGTTTCCGCGTGTTACCAAATTCGCCTTATACGAGCAAGGTTTGTATAACACTGAAAAGACGGTCCACATCATATGGATTATGGACCAACATGGTCGAGCCTGGCAGTTAATATGCTGAGAGCGCGAGATGCTGTCGCAAAATGCTGTTTAGCCAGGATCCCGCATCGTTGGCAGAAATCATGACTGTTGTGTTCAGTGGTGGATTGTCGCCGGTGGTGAATCCCCTTATTTGCCACGTGTGGTTTGGACTGTAATAGAGCCCAAATAGTAACACAACTTTATTAGTTAACACGAATATCTGTGAGGAAATTAGTCGAACTCGTACTCCTTGGGTAGTCCCGTATTGTGGTAGAACGATATGGGTGGTCGTGAGCGTATGCCGGAGGCGACGGTTGATTGCTGGCGTACCGCTGTAATAAACCTAGTAGTCAACTACTCTTTATATACCCTACTGTAGATAGAATAATAGTATGCTCTACGATCTGAAAGACCACCTACTGACTGCCTTGATCTGCTTGCCCAGATCACGTAGCCTTAGCTACACTCCCAGGCTCCACAAATTGTCTGCCATCGAGCTGCTCCAGCTTGGCTCGCACATCCCGTATCCTTTGTCTGATCCGTTCCCTTGAATCTGGTACCGGGCAAAGGGCTCGATGGTGTCCGTTCTTGGGGACCAAAAAATTTATCGTCGTCTTGGCCACAACTGAGCAGTACCAGCACGCCTTGCCTCGATCTCTGCACCTGTTCCTGCACCGCATTAGGCAGTGCTGACATCGTTCTTCGTCGGCGATGACCCTTTGACGTTCATCGCTCTGCGTATATCTCGGACAGGAGTCCGAGTAGTGGGCGCCTTTCCTCTTGCAGAAGGCACACACAATGAAGGGGTCAATTTTCGATGAATCGCCGAGTTTCCTCTGCGGCAGGATTCTGAGGCCGAATTGTAGTCCTGCGAGTTCCTTCTCAAAGAATTCATTCGGTTTTCCCTGGCAATCCTTGAATTCTCGTTCATTGTTCTTGTCGTCCTCCTCATCATTGTTCTCGTCAATCAATCTGTCCAAGTAGTCATCATCCGATATTGCCACAAACACTTGTTGAGGAACTTCTTCGGACTCTCCCTTTTCTTCCGGTTTCTGCCTTTCATCGGGGTCTTCTTCGGACTTGACCTTCTCTGCTAGCTTCTTCAGGTGTCCTTCCATCCGATGAAGCGTTGCATCCACTTCTACGTTGGTGTTGAAATTATTGAATGTGAGGGTCTTGAGCACCGTCTTCTCCTTGTTGATGAGGTCAGTCGCTCTCCTTATTTCATGGCCCAGCTCGTCCTCCATTCGGTCCAGTATTGTGAGATGTTCCTCGGTGAGCTTAATAACTTCTCTTGCATTGAAGCCGTTACTCTGATGCTCCTGTTCACCATCCATGCGATGCCGCTTGCTAGGACGACCATCTTCGGTGATAAGTTCTTGCATAGCGTCCAGGAATAGCACTCTCTGTAGCTGGCGCTTCAAGTTGCTAGCGGTGGCGGATGCAGTGTTAAGGAGCTGGTTCGCCTTCAACAGGATCTGGCCTCCGGTCTCGTCCGTGCACGTTGTTGTGATAAGGAAGTGCGTGAGCGAAGCGTCCAGCATTGTGGTTATTTTCGTCTGTTTGCGTATTTCCGCCAACGCAAGGCTCTTCTTCTCCTCCAGGTTTCTGACGGTCATCGAGTCTTTTCGTAAGTTCGCGAGGAAGGCGTAGTCCTGCCAGAATGTGTTTCGTTTCGCCATCGATGATCGATCTGTAATGGCTTATTGTGAGTCGGGAGTCGAGCTGTCGTCCATTTCCAAGAAATTGTAAAAAAGAGTAGTGTAGTTTTCTGTAGGCAATAAAATTTGTTGGTTAGTGGTCTGCTTAATTTCATGGGCTACTTTATAGTTCACTGTAGTTGATTCGCTGCCGTTGTCTGAGTTCATACCGCTTGTGGCCTTCTTGAGCCTGGTCCGTTTGTTGTAATACTTCGGCACCTGACCCTTCAGACATTGAACTGTTTGCGTTCCTTTCACATTTATCGTCCTGAGTGCTGGATGAGTCGTCTTCGAGTTCAAGCGGAACGAGGAGATTTATAGGTCTCCTTATCAAACGGCGGGATGGTAAGCGTATCGTTGCTTCCCGAATTACCCCCCTTGCGTTGGTCACTAACTCCTGGATCTTTCCCATTTTCCAGGCATGTCGCGGTACGGTCGTCTCACTCACGAGGACCAAGGCGCCTTTCTTAGGTTGTTGCGTACAGCCTCTCTTTTGTCTCAGACTGAAGGTGTGCTTCTCACGGAGACTGATGAGATATTGTTCTTGCCAGACCTTCCAAAACTTCTCCGTCAAGTTGTACGACGATTGTAGAGCAGCAATTGCCTGGCGTTTTGTTTGTATTGTAAGCTTTTCCTCATGGGGGATGTAATCCAGATCTTCGTACTCATTCGCTGCTGGTAATATTGGATACGTTAAACACACCTCCTTCTGCAAGAAGTCTATTGGTCGAACTAATTGATCCCTGTCCATATCTGACGATTCATACGTCAAGGGTCGTGTATTGAGAATAGCTTCTATCTCGGCAAGTACAGTCGATAGTTCTTCGAAAGATAATATTGATTTGCCGAGAGTTTTGTATAGTGAATGTTTGATTGACTTAATCAACCTTTCATAAAAACCTCCTTGCCAGGGAGCGTATGGAGTTATGTGCCTCCAATCTATTCCTCTATTGCTGAGTTCTTTGGCTATTGAAGGATCACTTTGCGCTGCTTGAAGACTCTCCCTAAGTATTTCGTCGCCTAGTAGGAAGGTGGGTGCGTTGTCGCTGGTGATTGTTCTAGGTACTCCTCTACGAGCGAAAAATCTTCTTAACATGTGCAGAAATGCAACCGTTGACAAATCCGATACCACATCAAGGTGCAACAGTCGTGTTGTCATGCACGTAATAATGCACCATAGCACTTTCCCTGGTTTTCGTTTTCGCCCTTCATTGACAGTGGTCCGAAATAGTCTAAACCGACGTGTTCGAAAGGTCTTGACCTTATTACACGTTCCTTTGGTAAGTCGTCCTGAGGTGGATACCTGTACGGCAGATTGTTGAACCTCTGGCATTTTAAACATCTGCGAATCATTCTCTGAACTTGTGATCGGAGCTGAGGTATCCAGAATTGCTGTCTGACGAGACTTATAGTGTGGTTAATACCGGTGTGACCTTGGTAATGCACTTCTTCGATAATGATATTGGCCAGAAGGGTTTTCTGCAGTATGAAGATGGGATATTTTGTCGAGTACTCAAGTTTTGCTCGTCCCAACCGCCCATAGCACCGCAGTATTCCATCGTCGTCTCTTTTGATATTGAGATCTTTTAACGTTTTAACAAGCTCAGTTGTCACTTTCAATGTTTGATGGGCTTTTACTATGACTTTACCGGCGAATTCTACCTCACTCCCGCACAGGGAAGATGTATTTAGGTCGGCGGGACTATCCGGTATTGTAATCGAGATCTTGCTTCGTCTCTTCTTGTTAATTTTCGCTACTGCCGATCGCACGAAACGAAGAGCATATGCAATGATACGCTTTGCTTTGGTAAAGGTATGTATCCGACCTTGTTCTAGAAGTTCCGGGTCGTATGACTGCAGTCCTGTGGTCGCTACTATACCCGTTTCGTCTGCTGGCTCTTCAGTTTGACCCTCAGTAGCGTATTCGAAGACTGTGTTCTGTATGGGCCATCGAGTTACGTCTTCCTGGAACCATGATGGGCCTGTCCACCAGTGATGCTGATAGAACTCATCCTTTGTTAGCCCTCGCGTTCCACAGTCAGCCGGATTCTCCCCAGATGGTACATGTCCGAATCTCACGAAGTGTCCTCCCTCTATCAAATGGTTCACAATCCTTCTTATTTCTGATTGTCTGTTATGTACGAAGATACCTAACTCTCGAGTCGGTGGGCTCTTTATCCAGCACAAAGCGATTATGGAGTCTGACAGAATATAAACCCCTCTTATATTGAGTGCTGATTTCAACTGCGTTACTATCGCATTTCCTAGGCGAGCTGCCAATGTAATTGCATTTAACTCGAGCTTTGGTATGGTAGTTTTCCCATGAATTGAAGGCAGCTTAGACTTCGCCATGAGCAGATGCGCTTTCTTCGCGTAGTGAAGGTATGAGCAGGCAGTTATTCCCGTAGCACTTGCATCTGCGAAAACTATCAGAATTGTTTCTGTCTTCTTCGGTGCTACGAATCTTGGAATGTTTTTGCAAAAACCTTTCAAGTTGTGATTGATATGAGCCCATTCATTCGCTTTTTCCTTGGATAAAGGGGTGTCCCACTGGTATTGTTCTTTCCACAGGTTCTGAAGAAATACTTTAGCTTGGTGGAGAAGCGGTATAAACCAGCCCAAGGGATCGTATATTGTGGCTAATGCGCTTGTTACCGTTCTTTTATTAATTTTAGCGAACTCCTTCATTGAACATTGAACATTTATCGTATCGGCTAGTGGGACTCCACTTGATTCCAAGAACCTTTGGACTCTGCTCAGTGGACTTGTCGGGTTCGGGTATGAGACTCATGAGGTTTGAATCATTGGAAGTGAATTCGCGTAGATTCATTTTTAGCTCATTGAATATCGCCTTGGTCTTGCAGTAAAAGTTCATGGCCTCCTCGCATGTGTCACATGTTAGTAGAATATTGTCCACGTAGAGGTTGCCCTTAATTTCTCTGACTAGCTCTTCATCGTGATGGTTGTCCAAGTGGTAGTAAGTTGTGCCCGCTAAAAGGAAGGGTGATGACTTCAACCCAAAGGTGACACGAGTGAAACGAAGTGTCCGAATATTGTCTATCGATGGAGGCTTCTTATGGTCCTTAAGCCATAAGCACCGGGTCGCATCTCGGTCCGCTTCATGCAATCGGACTTGTAGGAATGCCTTTTCCACGTCCGATATTAAAGCTATCCGACCTATTCGAAAGCGTAGGAGAAGACCATATAGTGGAGGTAGGATTACCGGACCTCTGTGTAAAACATCGTTCAAAGATGGACAGCCTTTGTAGTGAGCTGATGCGTCGAAAACGATACGGAGTTTAGTTGTGCTTTTCTGAGGAGTAAGGACTGGTTGGTGAGGGATGTAGTGAATTTGAGCCCCCTCCCTTGCCTTGTTTTCGTCTACCAGCTCCACAATGCCCTTGTTGAGTTGGTCCTGGAAGACGTTATTGTATTGATCTAGGAGCTGTTCGTCCTTCTTTAGCGAGTTCCAGACATTGAGTAATCGTTTGTGAGCTAGTGCTCGGTTGTCTGGTAGAGTCGGGTGTTGTTCTTTCCATGGCAAATGCACATAATATCCGTCCTTACGACGTTCAATGGACTCATTAAATTGTTCCCATATTCGCTTGTCCAACTCGGATTGCGCTTCCTTCTCAGGTCCGAGAAATTCTTCTGTCGCAGCCGAATCCATTGTCCAATATTGTTCCCATTGCTCTTTTTCTTGTTGTTCAATTTCTAAGTCGCTCTCGCTGATCGTATACACTTGCGCAGAATTCATTGACCAGCGTTGCTCCCAGAGCTCCAACTCGTTATCCTTATGTCGTGAAACTTGTAGAATTTCCTGTTCTTTTATGTTAGGTTTGCCACTTAACAGGTAACCTAGCTTTGTAGGTAGGACATGCAACCCCGATGGCAACGCAAATGGTGGCATATCATTCCGTACAAAGGACCACAGCAGGTCACATCCTAAGAGAATTGATGGTTGTATGGTCTTCTTTCCTTGTCGTGATTTTATTGGCAGATCGAGTTTTCGCAAAAACTCCTGGTCTTGGTCTGACAGAGATGGTGATGCTAATGAGTGAGTGAGAATGTTGTGCGTGAGCAATTCTAGAGAGTGTGGATCTCCATCCTGGTCCCACACCTCCATACGTATCTTTTGACATTGCCGCTCAACCACCTCCTTTGTACCAAAGGTGTTGAGCCTGATGCTTCTCTCTTCGAGAACAGGTAAACGTAGTTTCTTGGCTAGGCTACTGTCTATAAACGACACTTCCGCTCCTGTGTCAAAGAGAACATCTACCTTGATTAGGATCCCAGTCGCGGGATCCAGCACAGTCACTTCTCCTGTAGGTAAACAAGGATGTTGAGAGCTCTGCGTGCTCAGTACCCTTTGTATGGGAAGCATCGGGATTTCCTGCTGAGAACTGTCTTCTGCTTCTTGAGTGAGTATCGCATTTGAGCGAATCTGGTCATGAGGGATCTTGTTGAATTTCATCTTCGAGCCGTCATTTCTCTTCTTGGAGGTTCCTGTCGAGGTCCCAGTCTTGTTTGACGAACTCTTGTTGGTCGAAAATGGTGAAGTCGATTGCTGCTTTGCTTTAAAGCAGCACGAGGTGTGGTGTGGGCCGTTGCACTTGAAGCAAGAGCGACCCTTGCACTGGGATGAAATGTGATTGGGTGATGCGCATATGAGGCATAGATTGTTGTCTCGCAGTTTGCTGACCTGTCAGTGGGTGTAGTGTACACTGTACAGTTGATAGCAGAGTGATTTCCACTACAGTACATACACCTTCCCCTGCTGGCTGAGTGGGTCGTGTCTTCCCGTAGAAATTGCGTCCCTTCGGTCTTTCTGGATCTTTGTCCGTGAATAATATGAAGGCTTCTTCTGTGGATAAGATTTCATCGATAAACTTGATGAGGTGACTCATCGTGAATGGTACTCCGGTCGCCAGCCCTTGCCTTTTGTTGATGACCTTCCTCTTAGTTGAGTCGGGAAATTTGGCGAGTACCTTCTTGATAAACCACGTACTATTGGTATCTTCCCCTTTGTCTGATAATTGACTGGTGATTGCTTGAAGCTGTTCGAGAAGGGAGCGTTGATCCTTTATTGAAGGACTGCGCAGCGTGCAAGATTCTAGCCTTTCGATTAGATGATTCATCAATTTTTCCTTATTGTTGTATTTGTTGAGGAGACATTCTATTGCTTTGGGGTAATTCTCCCTTGTTACTCTGAATTTTATGATGGATTCTCGAGCTTCTCCTTTGAGAGCATCCAATAAGTAATTATATTTCACCAATTCAGGGAGGTTCGTTGAGTTGATATTGTTGTTGAAAATCTCCCAGAAGTTATCCCATTCCCATATATCCCCTGTGAAGGTTGGAACCGGAATGGGGGGTAGGTCCATCGTCCTGGGTTGTATAGGACCCCCTGGCAGCGTTGACACCTCTGTGGCTCCTGTTGCTGGAGATTGTGGTGTATTGTGATCGGTGCGCTGGGTGGCCTTTGACTTCAACATTTGCAACCTTGCCTGCAGCAGAATAAGGTGGTCAAATGCCAATGATAATCCTGACTCTGCCTTTGTGGAATAGAGCTCAAAATCTGCCCTTTCTCCGTCATTGACCTCTTCCCGATTGTCTAGGGCCTCCGCATACTCAAAGAGGGCCTTTTCAACCTTCCCCGTTATTGTTTCCACTATTGTAATAGCCTCTTCTAGCCTATCGAGGCAGTGCACCCTCTCTTCCCATGGGGTTCTGGGGTCCAGCGAGGTATTCTCTAGTTTCTCTTCCTTTATGCAACCAATTTCCTGCTCTAACTTCTTGAGAACACTAGTTAGCAAGCGTTTTCGGGTGGCTAATTGAGAGGTCATTATTGCCAATTTTGTCCGATATTGAAATGCTGGGGAATAGAGACTTTGCTTTAAAAAAAAATTGAATCCGTTATTGCCAAATATTGCGGTCAATATGTAATCCAATAATGAGAAAACGAACCGCTGTGGAGTTTGGACTACCGTAGAAGACGATAATGAACCGACCTGAGTCCTTAATTGTGGTCCGATGTACCAGATTGTGGTTCAGTGGTGGATTGTCGCCGGTGGTGAATCCCCTTATTCGCCACGTGTGGTTTGGATCCTTGGGTAGTCCCGTATTGTGGTAGAACGATATGGGTGGTCGTGAGCGTATGCCGGAGGCGACGGTTGATTGCTGGCGTACCGCTGTAATAAACCTAGTAGTCAACTACTCTTTATATACCCTACTGTAGATAGAATAATAGTATGCTCTACGATCTGAAAGACCTACTGACTGCCTTGATCTGCTTGCCCAGATCACGTAGCCTTAGCTACAGGCTTAGTGGCCTACGAACTTTAGTGGCTTAGGTCTACGGCTTTTGGCTTAGTGGCTCAGGCTTAGTGACTTTAGGCCCTAGTGGCTTAGGTCTAGTCGCTTAGGCTTAGCGGCTCAGGCTTAGTGGCTTAGGCTTAGTGGCTTTTAGACTTAGTGGCTTAGGTCCTAGCGGCTTTGGCTTAGTGGCATCAGGCTTAGTGACTTAGGCTTAGTGGCTTTTAGGTCTACACGGCTTAGGCTTAGTGGCCTTAAGCGCTTATGTTTAGGCTTTATGTACCCAGGACTGGTGACTTTAGGCTTAGTGGCTCAGCTTCAGTGGCTTAGGCTTAGTAGCTTAGTGGCGCTAGACTTTAAGTGGCTCAGGTCTAGCGGCTTCGGCTTAGTGGCTCAGGCTTAGTGGCTCAGGCTTAGTGGCTTAGGCTCAGTGGCTTAGGCTTAGTAGCCCAGGTCTGGTGACTTAGGCTTAGTGGCTCAAGCTTAGTGGCTTAGGCTTAGTGGCTTAGTGGCCTAGACTTAGTGGCTTAGGTCTAGCGGCTTTGGCTTAGTGGCTCAGGCTTAGTGGCTTAGGCTTAGTGGCTCAGGTCTAGTCGCTTAGGCTTAGCGGCTCAGGCTTGGTGGCTTAGGCTTAGTGACCTAGACATAGTGGCATAGGTCTAGCGGCTTAGGCAACGGTCTTTGCAAATGCAAACATCATCATGAGCTTGTCCTGGTTCTGGTGTATCAGGGGATCACGTGGTTCAGAGCAGATGGTAGTTTATGAAGCTTTCTCTGGAAAAGCAGGTCCCGTTGACAAAGGTGGAAACTACTGATGAAGAAAAAAGCTTTCAATTATACGAGTTTCGGCGCGCTTCGTAGGAGGCATTTTGCACTTCCGCTGCATCACCAGCTTCAATTTACCAGTCTTACTCTGATGAAACCTGCGATTTTTTGGAACTGGAGCAAGCTCGTCCACCCACCATGGTAAATGATATTAGTATAGTATTTAATTGCTTTACCAGAGTGTACAGGTCTTCACTCAGCGGCTCGGCATATCGATGGGAAGCAGTAAATGTACAGCCCCGCCCCTCTCAACCCGTGGCCGAACTGCGCCGAATTTTCCCATTGAGTGGATCAGGAAATGCTCAACATCGAGTGATGTAGCCTCAGCTGAGTAACGTTGCTCATAGCGCCTGTAATAGTCTGGGAAGGGGCAAATAGAATGCTCTAGACGTTTACCTTGGACAAATCTCAGTCCAGGTGCCTCTAGAATAACCGACGGACCGATGAGCTTGGGACCACGCCGCTCTTGACGGTGAAGAGTCGATTAATGAAAAACATACCATAGCAAATTCGCATATGAAGTTTGACGAGTGGTGTCTTTCCCCATCAGTTCAATTGTCTCCCGAAATGTGCACCCAAATCCTAGAAATGTGCAGCAGACCCGGGCTGAAGCAAACATGTAGAACCTTTTAAATTTATCGAATGATGAATGTCTTCGTTCTTTCGCGACAGTAGAAGCAATTGTGGGGTGCTTACAACTAGTTATAAGAGGGACATCTCATGAAAGGTTTACCTTATTGTCGTGTCTGACACAAAACTTGAATAATGAGTGCCTTTTCAGAACTACAAATGATAAGTGTCTCTACACAACTTCTCCCTGCTTAAATTTTCTCTTCTTTGCCTTTTTCGATAAGATGCATTCATATGATTCACTTATTTACCTGCTATTAATTACTCTCAAATGGTTCACCTTTCAAGCCATGACGGTACTCTGCCCTGAAAATATCATTGTCTACAGTACTTACCGCATCTGGCTAGCAACATTTAGAGCCTGTGGAATGCCACGTTTTAGTCATACTTTTTATTCTTTTTGAGGGCACCTGAGTCGATGGTATTCCAATTTTGATGAAGCAGGCGCAGTTCTACGGTAGGGAAATTTTGCTGGTTTTAATCAGTCGCTGCTAATACGTCCTTTGGAGACGTGTAAGCTGCTGTAAATGTATGCTATAACATGAGCTTCGTTAACACTTGACAAGAGTCTACAGGTCTTACCAAGGTAAGCCGTGTAATTTAGATGGAACTAGCATATGAAACTAGCGAAAGTGCAGAATTCCCCCCCCCCACCTCACGCCGAACAGCACAAACCGAATCTCGTTGAAAACAGCTAAGTGTAGCTTTAATCGGGATAGTTATAGTTCTCCTTTGGGATTCACCTATATGCTCGACAATCGCTTTCAAAGGCAGAAAACCGCAGAACGGAAATTGATTGTGTCTTCAGTCTACCGATGACAGGAGGGAGAACCCCTGCACCGTCTGGTCTTCGACCAGGCCGTATGTTTATTGATCGCTAGAGAGGAATGCTGCAGCAGCTGAAGCAGGAATGGCTAGAAGCGGACGCAGACGCTAAAAAAGGTCATGCGATCGTTTTCTGCGCAAAACTCTGTATAGAATGCATGGATTCTTTTATACTAGAATCCGGTAGACAGAAGCTTGAAACCAGAAAGTGCAAAAAAACAACATCAGCTGTCACTTCTTACGCATTTTTCAGCCTCTGGGCTTGAACTTTCTTGTGAACATGCTGGAAACAAACTGATCTGTTTGTTCACTGACTACGGGATTTATGCCACACCTTTTCAGGTGGTGCTGGGTGGTCAAATACTACGTGGAAACCTTGGGATAGGGTCAAGCGTCTCGACAAAAATGCAATGGCGGTGTCTTCACGACCGTCTCCCTCCCTGAAGAGGGCCTCAGCGCGACATAATTTCACTACCTGTTTTCTCAAGGTTTAGAATTTCGTCGACGAGCTGTCGAAGGTAGGCATCTTCGGACAACTGTCAGAACCGTGTCGCATGGAACGGAAGGAAGTGAGCGATCAGAAACTTTTTCTCGGATCCACTTACAGCTCCCTTCCTATCCGTGATTCGATTCACACAGGAACCATGTACGGTAATTTGAGCATCCTTCCTTACGGAGCAGTGCCCAGGGAAAGTTCATATGAGCTGTTTCGTAGACGCGGGATTACAAGCAATATTCATCTTGACAACCTTCATTGCTTTGCGGTGAGAACTAAGTTATATACAAGGAAGGGTCAAAAAACACTTTGCCCCTACCGATGACAGTAGAAAGAACCCCTTTGCAGGGGTTCCCTCCTGTCATTGGTAGACTGAAGATCCAGTCAATTTCCGTTTTGCGGTTTTCTGCTTTTGAAAGCGATTGTGCTGCTACAGGTGAATTCCAAACGAGAACTATAACTATCCCGATTAAAGCTACACTTAGCTGTTTTCAATGAGATTCGGTTTGTGCTGTTCGGCGTGAAGGGGGGGGGGGGGAATTCTGCACTTTCGCTAGTTTCATATGCTAGTTCCTTCTAAATTACAGGCTTACCTTGGTAAGACTTGCAGACTCTTGTCAAGTGTTAACAAAGCTCATGTTATAGCATACATTTACAGCGCTTACATGTATCCAAAGGACGTATTAGCAGCGACTGATTAAATCCAGCGAAAATTTCCCTACCGTAGAACTGCGCCTGCTACATCAAAATTGGAATACCATCGACTCAGGTGCCCTCAAAAAGAATAAAACCTATTACAAAAACGTGGCATTCTACAAGCTCTAAATGTTGCTGGCCAGATGCGGCAAATACTGCAAATAATGATATTTTTAGGGCAGAGTATCGTCATGGCTCAAAAGGTAAACCATTTGAGAGTAATTAATAGCAGGTAAATAAGTGATGGTGAATCATATGAATGCATCTTATCGAAAAAAGGCAGAGAAGAGAACATTCAAGCAGGGAGAAGTTTGGAAAAGACACTTCTCAGTCGCTCATTATTCAAGTTTTGTGTCAGACAGGACAACAAGGTAAAGTTTTCATAAGATGTTCCTCTTATAAGTAGTTGTAAGCACCCTACACTTGCTTCTACTGTCGCGAAAGAACGAAGACATTCATCATCGATGACTTCAAAAGTTCTACATATTTGCCTCAGCCCGGGTCTGCTGCACATTTCTAGGATATGGATGCACATTAGAGAATTGAACTGATGGAGAAAGGCAACACTCGTCAAACTTCATAGGCAATTGCTATGGTATGTTTTTCATGAATCGACATGAACTCTTCACCGTCAAAAGCGGCGAGGTCCCAGGCTGGTTCCCAGGCTCGTCGGTCTGTCGGTTATTCTAGAGGCACCTGGACTGGGATTTGTCCAAGATATAATAAACGTCTAGAATATTCCACTTGCCCCTTCCCAGACTTTTAACAGGCGCGAACAACGTCACTCAGCTGAGGCTACATCACTCGATGGTGAGCATTTACTGATCCACTCAATGGGAAAATTCGGCCACGGGTTGAGAGGGGCGGTGGGGAGGGGAGGGGGGGGGGGTAGTTGTACATTTACTGCTTCCCATCGACATGCCGACCCGCTGAGTGGAGACCCGTACACTCTGGTATAGCAATTAAATACTATACTAATATCATTTACCATGGTGGGTGGACGAGCTTGCTCCAGTTCCAAAAAAAATCGCAGGTTTCACCAGAGTAAGACTGGTAAATCGAAGCTAGTGATGTAGCAACAGTGCAAAATGCCTCCCCCCCCCATGCGCCCGAAACTCCTATAATTGAAAGCTTTTTCTCTTCATCAATAGTTCTCACCTTTGTCAATCGGGACCTGCTTTTTCAGAGAAAGCTTCATAAACTACCATCTGAACCACGTGATCCCTGATACACCAGAACCAGGACAAGCTCATGATGATATTGGCACTTGCAAAGACCGTTACACCACAAAAAATGTTGAATGTGGCTCCATTGACATATTTTTCTAACTGTTGGAGGAAAACGCACGCACGTACATATACATATGTGGCATGAATACTGGACACTTCCAGAGGGTTATAAACTGGTGTGAGACTAACAGCTTACCATTAGTGAAAAATAATCTGTGGGAACTATAATCCTCGAACTGTACTAATACTAGTATCACTACAGCCTTTTGTTAGTATGCACCTATTTTGAATGAGCACCTTTCAAGCTCAATAAAGCCATCCACATATGAATATATCTTCCTGGTCAAATACTAGAGGAACACGCGTTTCGCGTTCATCGCGTAGCAGCATTCTGACGTTCGAAGTAATCCCATTTGTACTAGAGAGGGCAACTAGTCATTACACTACCTTCGCTGAAATCGTCCTGCCTTCCGCGCGCGCGATTCGGTAGTAAACCAACTTCTCCCTGCAGGAAACGACAAATGGGTACCAGATATGTCTGGAAGGATGAGAACACCGAATTGCACACCGGCTGGCCCACATAAGTCATTGTATAGGTCATATCGCATTCAAGAAGTCACCACGACCCTGAATCGAACTAGAGTACGTGCCGCATTCCGAAAAAGGATTGGTCAAGCTCTATCCTTTTTTATCGTTTATATTCGCGTTCATCTCACGTTCACTGCTCACGCAAGGGAATGTCACAACAAGACATATTTTGAAAGTAACCCCCCTCCCTTAGGCTTCAAGTCATGGGAATAATCATTTTCGGAAAGCAACCCACAATACTCACAAAGCTTTACCAGATACCAGATTACGTGACCAGTGTGCGATATATTGAGTGCTAATGGCTCAATCAATAACCGTACACACAGCTAACAAGTGAGGCCGTTCAGGTGTGGTGAGCTTTTTTGAAATGGTCTTGTGCATATTTTAGGGGTACATACGAGGACCAGAAAACTGAGGTTCATTTTTGCTGCGCGCTTCTACGAATAAAAAAAAACGTGGAAAAGAGGTCTATGGTCTGGATTTCACCGAGGACAAAATTTTGCTTCTCTACAGTTTTTCATTTTTTGGATCCATGTTTGTCTAAATAATTGGTCCTAACAAAAACATTCACGATAAACTGAACAATCCTACTTTTATGAAGCAAAACTGCTTTTTCGTTCGAATTCGTTAGTATGCACAGACTCAGCTCTTCGGCGCTATGCCGGTGCCAGATGGCACTGGAACCAAAAATAAAGGCTAGAATCGTGATCAGGACTGTCGATTACCCCTAGGAGCAAGTTTCGAGGAGAAAAGTTTTTTTTGAATTTTTCGGGTTGTAGGTGACTGACCATTTGGTCGGCAGTGTGAGCGGAGTTTCACATCTTCGTAACAGCGATGACGTATCGTTGACGCTACGGACCCCGGACAATCCAATAAGAAAACCCAAAAGGTCAAAACAATGGTTTTAACCAAAAATTTGTTTTTAGTGGTAATCAGTGGCCCTGAACACAAATATAACACCTATTCTTGGAGTCCACGCAATTTGGCGACAGAATAGCGCTGAACCTTCCCTATATTGGTGAATTCAGTGGAAATAAGATGTGGCCCCAAATGGTCTATGATTGACACCACACCAGAAGTTACTTGATTCGCAATCAAATCCACTGTATAGCCTATGAGGATCAACGTCCAGCAAGAATCTTGTTCAATGGTGCGCGAGAATCTAAATAGTTGAATAGCACTGACTAATGAGGTACAGCTACTCAGAATGTGCCCATAAATGGCAAATATCCGAGTTATATTCATGCGCAGACACAAGTGGAAGAGAACAGCGAAATCTAAAAAATGCAAAACACCACGACGCAAGGGGAGCCGAACCATCAACCCCACCCTCACTGTCCGATTGCGACACCCCCACTCTCCACTAGGCCATCCGTGCTCGACTCTGCGTAGCGCTCTAATCGTTGATGAAACCATTGGAAAAAGCCGTTCTCCCTTGAGCGCGTGACTCAAATTGGAAGCTCACTTGCGGTGCTTTTTCGCTTCGATTCAAATAGCCCCTTTATAAAGATCCCCCACTCAGCAACTGGTCAAAGTTGCCAATGACCAACGCCGTACAGAGGCCCAGACGAAGCAGATTCCAAAGATTCTTTTCAATTGTTTTTTTACCCCTCCTGGAAGCGCGCAGCGAAAATGAAGCACACTTTTCAGGTCCTTGCATGAGCTCCTACAATATGCAAAAAACCGTTTTCAAGAAAGCGCACCACGCCCTGAACGACCTCCCTCGTAAGGAATGTAGCTGCTGATACTCATGTCTTGCCGGTATACAGGCTTTCTTGATAGTGGCTTGCTTGACTTGTTTGCTTTCGAAACATCTCTTTTCATAGAATCATAAATCTCACCGGCTAAAAAATTGAGGCGAAAGAGGGATGCCATCTACTGACTGACAGATGATGGATGGTTATCCCTGCAGCCGCCTGTTGTCTACAAAAAGCATGTCACTCATAACCAGTGCGCCCTGCACTACGGAATCTTCAATGATTGGGGGTCATATCAGGGGAAGATATTCCACTTTGCTATGACATGCCCTGACCACAACTGTTGACCAAGCCGTCATATCGCAGAAACACTATCTCTAAATATAAGGGCTCTACAAATGGCGGCAAAAGGGGTGCAATAACTGAAGTCGCCATAGCATATGTTTTTGATTCCGAAACGACATGTAAAGAAAGGAGGTCTCCTGATCAAATGGCCTCGAAAACTAGAGCAAACACGATTTGTCACACTGCAATACCACCCAGAGTGCTATGCATGAAGTTAATTACTACGCAAAACGTGGTGTCAGCTAGCTCCGCAAAAAAAACATAGCTGCTGTTTGACGCCGCAGAATACTTCGAAAGATACCCTATCAGCGTAAGAGGCGGTGCTGGTAGCACGAGGTGAAGCGTCGGTTCAAGTCCCGCCTGGAGTCAAGACATTTGCCCATACCTCTACATTCCTTAATAACATCTAACTGAATTATGCGCAGCATAAAAAGCGGTGGCAGTGGCACATGAAGAAGAGCTAAACTTCCACTTAAGGACTTTTTGGAGGGGCTTGCCAGAGAGATATTAGCTTCTGTCGCCGATGCGACGGTCGCCATTGGGCGCGCCTCGCTTCCCAGCCCATCCGCGCTCGGTTCCCACGGCGCGCGCTTCACGTGCGCCGTGGCTCCGCCCACTGCGGTCGTGGTCAGTATAGTAAACGTACCGTGGCTGGGAGCCGGTGCCGGTTGGTTTTCACCGGGTAACGCCAGGACAGCGCCGAAGGCGGAGGGGTGAATTCCGCTCCGAAGCCGGCTCCTGTACAAACTCACCCGTGCGCGTATGCGGCGCGGTTTCTCCACGACACCGCGGCGGCGGGCGGAGCGAAGGGTGATCGTTTGCGCTTCCGTCTTTGTGCTTTCAGCCCCTTTTATGCTCCTCTTGGTGGAAAGAGGAGGAGAGGAAAGAGTGAAGAAATAGTGAACGATCGTAGGTGAGTTAGTGGTAATGGTGAGCAGAGAATACAGAAAAGTCGGGTAACAGAGTATTATTTCAGACAACAGCGAAACTGGCAGAATAATCCACTTCGATCGGGACGTGATGTTATACCGTTGTGAGGTTCACAACCAACTATCGGCAGTTTGCCAAAGCTCAGCTTGAGCTTCGCGAAAAAGCTGTTTGCGTCGTTTTAGCAATCAAAAGGAACTACCAAGTTGCGTCATTCACTGAAATTCGCCGTGATAGTCGGCTTTTCTGAAATCTCCTACCACTAACACTAACTTACATATGTACCCACTACCTGTTCAATTCCCTTTCTCTCTCTCTATTTCTCCCTCCTCTTCCTAAAATAAGAAAAGGCTGATCAATTGGAGCACAGCGCCGGAGACGCGGGCCATCGCCTTCCGCTTTACCTTGCCGCCGCGGCGCCGTGAAGAAACCGCGCCGCATACGCGCATGGGTGAGTTTTTCCCTCCTCCCTCCGAAGCCGGAGGCAGCCCGAGCGCCGCCCATAAACCGGCCGATATATCCTGTCGCCGCCCATAAACCGGCCCATATCCTCTGCTCCCCGACTGGAGCAGCCTCTACTCGAGCCCCGATCAGGACATCGACGACCGCATGGAGCGATGAGCGCTACCGCCGGCAGGATGGCGGCCTACCTACTGCATGGTCAGCTATGGAACGAAGCTCATGGAGAACGGCGGCCAGGGGTAAACAATAATTGTAGTGCGGTGATTAGTTCGATAGTAAATGATGTAGATTATTTAAAGACACATGGTACGCTCAAAAACATTGAAGGTATATGAGACTATCAGCCCCCCAGCTGTCAATGTGTCGTGATCCCGCCGCCCAAAACTGCACGCGGTCAGAGTACGGGACTGTGGGAAAGTCGTAATTTCTTGCTACGCCGCCCGTTTTTGCAAACTCACGTTTTAACTAACACCGTCCACGCGGCGCGGTCGCGTGCAGCTCTCTTGGCTTTTTGCCAAGTCCTGTAGTTGCGCTTTGGAATGCAGGTGCAACGCAATTTCTTCATGCAAATAACATTTTATTTTCTGCAAAATAAGAACTGAAGATGATGACGAGGGCTAGAACTCAAGAGCAACTGTGCTGCTTCTGCAACAGCCCTCGCATGCCGCCCATTCCCATAAAACCTCAAAATAAAAATGGCCCAAGCGTCCCACTCGTAGTTTGAAGTATTTCTATAGCATTAGAGCCGGATCGCAGAAATGCACACGCGACTTTAATTTATTGCGTTTCCTTGGTTTTTTTTTCAATTTTGTTTCATTTACATATACATTCGTTGTTGTTCATTTCTAGCCTTTGTCATCTTCATCACCTTCTATTCGGACTTTGAAGCATGAACAATACCTTCAAATATGCTAGAAAATTGCGTTTTGCTTGTTTTGTCATGTCTTATTGTCATGTTGTCCGTTTTTATTGTCATGTTCTGTGGGAATGAGTGGCTTCTGAGGGACATTGCAGAAGCACTGCAGTTGCTTTTGAGTTCTAGCCCTCGTCATCATCTTCGGTTCTCATTTTGCAGCACCTAAAGTGATATCCGCATAAAGAAATTGCGTTGTACTTGTATTCCAAAGCGCAATTACAGGATTTGGCAAAAAGCTAAGAGAGCTGCACGCGACCGCGCCGCGCGGATGGTGTTAGCATAAACGTGAGGGCGGTGTAGCAAGGAATTACGAAATTCCCACGGCCCCGTACTCAGTTTTGGGCGGGGGGACCACGACACATCGACAGCCGGGGGCTCATAGTCTCATACACCCTCAATGTGTTTGAGCGTACCGTGTGTCTTTAATGTTCTGTTTGTTATCATAATGGTTTCTACCACGGATGCTTACCTGTGTTTCTGTGTTGGGTTGTTACCATGGTGGTACCAGTGGTTGGTATGCGGGGGTAAGGCCACGGCCTCGTGCGGCGCGGTACGATGGAGGCCGTGGTAGACTTGAAGGATGGCGCTCTCGTGCGGCACGGTACGGTGGAGACGCCGTGGACGGTAGGGGTCGGTAAGGTGCCTGCCGTAGGAAAACCCCATGGTCCCCGGAGGGGGGGGGGGTAGGCCCACCCTCCTGCGCGGGTGCGCAGGAAGGGTGTGGTACAGCAATGGGACGGCGGGAGCCGCGGTCACCACCGATGTCGATCGACAATAGGGTGTCACCAGAGGGTCCGCGACATGGTGCATCTAGACACACTGCCAGGGATGGCCCCACTGAGCCGCTCCCGACCCATCGTATTCATCGTGGCTGGTGGATCCGGTGGTAAGGGGATTCCGGAAAATTGTCCGGAGGCGCACCCTCCCCTTCTTTTGCACAGGGCAGACGGTGGGATCCAACTGGGATGCGAACTGGCGAGGAAGGGTAGGGCTCTTCGGTCCGGCAGGACTGTGGCAACCTGCCAACTAGGAGCTCATTGCCGGCGTTACTCCCTTCTTCCCTTGACCGGGATGCCCGGGAAGTACGGCTGGGCGACACGGGGAGGACCTGGGACACTCGCCGCGGGTACCTCTAACGGGATGGGAGGACTCAGCTCCACGGCGTACGGCGCGGAATGAGTATGCAGGAGAGAGCGCGGACACGCCAACGGGATAGTGCGTGGAGCGCTAGAAGAGTGCTTCATGTCCTTCCGTTCGAACCCAGCTAGTTACACATCGGACCCCGTCTGCGTTCAGCGCCTCTAAAAGGCTTCTATCAACCAGCACCGACCCCTTCGGTTCGGTTTGTTGTGGATAGTGCGCACGGAGACACCAAAAATTAGTCATATAGGTAGGTTTGTTAGAATAGCAAGTGCTCTCTACTCTGGTCCACGCTTACTTCGTTCCAGGTTGCCAGGCAGTAATTATTCAGGTTAGATAGTAATTTCCCTAATCTGTCATTTTCCCCTACTGCGTGTTACTTCGTGTATTATTTCGTAATCCCTTTTGCTGTACTTCGTTTTCCCCTAATTCCGTTATATTCCATTCGTTTCTTTCCCACTTTCCCCCATATTTCGTTCAGTCCCGGTTCATGCTCCGTTCCTCGATCGATACGGCCACGGCTAATGCGTTCCCACGGATCGATAGCGGCTCGTCGAGTTCTCTCAGGCTCATGAGTAATCAGAGCATGTGAACCGCATCATTCCCACGAGGCGGCATGGGAAAGAGGAGAAATACCATAAGGTTAGACAAAGTCCCACACTACGGTACGTTCTCATCTATGTATGTTCCCATACAGCCATGGGAAAATGAAGAGATAGTGTGGAGCCAGACATTTTCCCATAGTGCGTGGATGAGAACAGTCGAAGTGAAGTCATTGATCCATACCTTGATTCATATCTTCGCAATCGACGTTGTCTATTGCCTTCTCATCCTAGCGTAGAGATATGGATCAAGCCTACCGATACGAACTCACCAAAGCCGTCAAGCGCCTTCAGCAGGTTATGGACAGCATCGACAAGTCTCTCCTCGAGGATGCACAATACGACGGCGATCAAGAATCGATGAGTAATCAAATCAGAGGTCGTTCTAAGGCCATAATCATAGCTCATGTTACCTTGTCCCGCGAAATTGATCTGGCCCTCCAAACGTGGAGGTCAGCAATCGAGTACCCCGTATCTAAAGAGAGAGGAAGAGCGCCATGCTCTCGTATGCGACTACCAGACTACTGGTCTACCAGTGGAGGAGAAGCAGCTGAGGGCAGGGCCAGAGACCTCATCACCAAGCTTGACGTCGTAATGCGCTTGTTGCAACAGGACGATGTTAATTCATTGTCTACTACGGTTCCCTCAGGAGAAAGGAAAACAACTAATCATACTACGTCAAACCTCAGGTTGGCATCCCTAGGCTCTCGAGATCACTCTCGTTCGAGACAAGGAAGTCAGTCGAGGGATTCTATTAGGTTGTCCGGAGAGTTCTCAGCGTTTTGTGCACCTATTTTTTGTACATTCACTGCTGATTAAAAACTCATTCTGCCTTGCTTCTCAGTAGCACATCCTGTAGAGAATTTCTTGCGCTATCTGATGGTATAATTGCCGTTTCACCATTGCTTTATTAACCCCCTTTTTTCAAGATTTTTTCAAGCATGTGAAAATAGCACTTCAGACGACTTTTTCTTCGACTATAAATTGGGGCAATCCCCTATCGAAACAACTCAACAAATTAACCAGGTGTGAGGGCCCAATAGTGCTAGAGAAAACACTGTGCGGCAATGGCTCAGCAAATTTCGTTCTGGAGATTTCAGCCTTCAAGTTGAACCTCATAGCGGTCGCCCTAAAGCAATATCTGACGAGGATTTTAGGGGGATTTTGGAGGCTGACCCATCCCAAACAGTTCGACAGGTAGCAGAAGAGCTAGGCCTTGGCAAACCCACTGTTGCAGATGGTCTGGAACGCATTGGGAAGGTGAAGAAAACTCGACAATTGGGTGCCACACAATCGGAGTGACCGGCAGAAATCGGCACGCCTCGAGGTTCCTTCTGCATTGCTTATGCGCAGCAGAAACGACCTGTTTTTAGGCCGAATTGTCACCTGTGATGAAAATTGGGTCATGTATGATAACAGGAGACGTTCCGGACACTGGCTGGATTTCGACGAACCACCGAGGTAATTTTCAAAGCCGGACCCTCACGAAAAAAAGATTCTGGTCGCGGCTTGGTGGTCATCGGCTGGTGTGATCCACTATAACTTTTTATCACCAGGCCAAACCATCACAGCAGAACCCTACTGTGAAGAAATCACCAATTGTACCGAAAATTTTGTCAGATGCAGGCAACACTTATCAAAAGAAAGGGTCCGATTCTTTTGCATAACAACGCCCGCCCATACGTTTCACAAATCACTATCCATAAATTGAACGAATTGGGGGTTGAAGTTCTACCTCAACCGCCATATTCTTCAGACCTTTCGCCAACCGACTATCACCTTTTCTAACATTTTCAGGACTTCCTTGCTGAAAAATACTTCATCAATTAGGACAGGCAAAAAAGACTTTATAGATTTCGTGGATTCTCGACCACCCAGTTTTTTCTTTGATGGGATTTCTCGACTGCTGCCACATTGGAAAAAGTGTGGTGATTCGAATGGTTCCTATTTCGATCAAATCCGATGAGTATTAAAAAGTTACGATCGTTTAAAGTGAAACACCCAAAACGCTGAGAACTTTCCGGACAACCTAATATTTCGTCTGACGGAGAACTTCTTTCTGTCCAGGATCAAGTAGAACCCAGGCGTTTGAAAATTCACTAAGAGAAGGTCGCATTTATCAGTCCGTTTGCCAAAGTTTGATCCATATTTACTGGAGACATTGCTGCGTTCCCCGATTTCTGGAATGTGTTTGACTCGGCGGTCCATTCAAACCGTTCCCTCAAACCTATAGTCGAATTTCTCAAAAGTGCACTCAGGGACGACGCACTGTCAGTGGTCACAGGGTACGAGATCACGGAAGCCAACAATGAAATGGCAATTAATACAGTGCGTGAAGCCTAATTCCGCCCTGACTTAATCCGTATGCAGCTCAGCGACCGGTTACAACATCTCAAACAGGCGACTACGCGTGCCATTAAACAGCGTGTCACATTTGCTCGTATAAAGTCGTTATGGCTTCAGTTGAAAAAATTTGGCGAGCATGGTGACAACATTTTCGTAATGCGTTTAATACGTGAGAAGTTTCCATCGGAAACACTCGAATATGTCGGCCAGGCGCAGGCCAAAGACATGGTTCCGTGGAAGGCTCCACGACTCCTCAATTCACTTGATCAAGCGACCAGGACATTCGAAGTGATTGAGGATTCCGCACCACCCGAACCACCACCTTCGCCTTCATCGCTGACGCTACATTTCACATCGCAATCCTCCCCGCGAGGATTACGCTCATCTAATGCGTACAGGAAATTTCTTCCGTAGGAAGATGCATGTGCGATAGCACCAATTCCATCCGTTCCATGTTGCCAGAAGGCACTCATAGTTCGTGTTCATCAAACCGATTTTCGTCGTCGGTGGGAGGCTGGACTTCCAAGGTCCAGATAATACAGCAGGTGGCAACTAGCCTGTATGAGTACCCTAATACGTCCCCTGTGGTAAAATCTCATTAATGCGTCGTACGTTATAGCGCTCCCTTGGGTGTGCGCCCCTTTTCTGTCGTTTAGGTCGAGTGGCAGCGAATGGCGAACGGTTTGTCGACGAGATCGAGCTGGTCAATGGGCAAGTGCGAGGTCGGTTCGAGCAATTGGTCAAGTGGTCGTGCTTGGAAGTCGGTTCGAGATCAAGTTGACAGCAGTTGATAGATACGAGGAGAACGACATCAACGACAACGACGACAAGTTATGCTCCGACGTTTGTGTGGATTGATGCTACTGTAGTTGAATGGAAGCGTTAGAAGCGACAGTCAAACAGCGGCGAGTTACGACGACACCTGTTAAATGATGCCTTTTTCTCTGAGGTGGCTCTTAAGGCGCCTCCATCGTTGCAGTTTCTTTTTTGGAGTTGCCCTCGAGGCACTCCCTCTTATGCCATTTTTGGAGTGGCCCATAAGGGGCTCTCATTGCTTTTTCTCGAGTGACCCTTAAGGCGCTCTTGGTGCATTTTGTGTCTCGTTGTTGGGGGTTTATTACGTATTACGTTGTATGCCATTGTATTTTGTTTTCATTATTTCTCTGCATGCCCTTAACGCACCACTCGATGACGGTCGAAGTATCTTTGAAAGTAGCCCTTGAGGCAATTGTTCAATTAATGACGTTTTTTATGTAGTATGGTCGCCTGTAAGTAGGAAAAATGTGAGGGTGGAGTTCCATTAGCTGCCTTGGTGTTTCCAACTGAATAGCTCAATTCAGGGCGTTTGGTGTCTACTTTCCCGGCGGGACTTTACTATTGCGACCCACCGTGGCGACTTCTTGCGCGCCTCGGGAGTGTCGCGCCTGCGACGGTCGCCATTACGCGCACCTCGCGTCCCGGCCCATCCGCGCTCGGTTCCCACGGCGTGCACTTCACGTGCGGAGTGGTTCCGCCCCCTGCGGTCGTGGTCAGTATGGTAAACGTCCCGTGGCTGGCAGCCGGTGCCGGTTGGTTTTCACCGGGTAACGCCAGGACAGCGCCGAAGGCGGAGGGATGAATTCCGCTGCAAAGCCGGAGGCAGCCCGAGCGCCGGCCATGAGCCGGCCGATATCCATCCCCTGCTCCCCGACTGGGAGCACCCTTTACTCCAGCCCCGATCAGAATATCGACGACCGCATGGAGCGATGAGGGCTACCGCCGGCAGGATGGGGTCCTAATACGTATGAGGGGATGAAGCCTAACAGGCCTATTGCGTACCCAGGGGCAATGGCCACGGGGGCCTACTGCGTGGTCATCTATGGAACGAAGAACATCGAGAACGGCGGCCAGGGAAGAACAATAAGTGTAGCGCGGTGAGTAGTTCGTTAATTAATGATGTAGATTATTTAATGTTCTTTTTGTCATCATAATGGTTTCTACCACGGATGCTTACCTGTGTTTCTATGTGTTGGGTTGTTACCATGGTGGTACCATGGTGGTTGGTACACGGGGGTAGGGCCACGGCCTCGTGCGGCGCGTACGGTGGAGGCCGTGGTGGAGTTGAGGGACGGCGGTCTCGTGCGGCACGGTACGGTGGAGACGCCGTGGGCGGTAGGGATCGGTAAGGTGCCCGCCGTAGGAGAACCGCATAGTCCTCGGGGGGTTAGGTCCACCCTCCTGCGCGGGTGCGCAGGAAGGGTGTGATACAGCGATGGGACGGCGGGAGCCGCGGTCACCACCGATGCCGATCGCGACAGAAGGTGCCAAGGGTCCGCGACAGCTTCAAACAGAGACAGAGGAGCGCACGCCCATTACTTTGTTCCTCTAATCCTCTACTGGTGTCCATTCACGGTTCCTAATTTCTACGAATCATCGCTTTTGAAAACACCCTTCCTGTTCGTAAAACTGGCTCACTTCGCCATGATAGTGACTGACTTGAAAACACAATAGCAGTCATTGAAGTTGCCAGGAGACCGGAAATAAAATTGAAATGATGCTCGTCATTTCTTCCTATGAATCATGTTTTTCCAGAAGGGGAGCTGCACTTCCTGCGAATAATCTTGCATAATAGCCCATAAGTGAGAGACGAAGAGTGCGGCAATTTTTCATAATTACGTCAGTGGCGCATAATAGGATGGAGTCGTTACAGCATAAAAATCGACAATTTGGCCTGTATGCTGCAGCACGATGACTTCTTTCCTCTACCTTCTCTCTGCTTTGATTCTCTCGCTTATCACAAGAATGCTGAGTTATGGGCAAAAGTCCGTGGTCCGACTTTTGCCCATAAATCAGCATTCTTGTGATAGCTTTCGTATCGCGTACTGCGGCGTTAAACAACAGTTATCAAACAATGTCTTGCTTATGTTTCTCACAGGTCTCGATCTATTACGTTGGAAGGGTTCTGCAATACTGCAAGGTAACTCTCAATCGGATACTCCTTCAACGATCGAGAACTTCAATCAACGTGTGAGTTATCTTGGGTACTTTGTTGAGTAGATGGCCATGGGGGAGACGCATTGGGTGGTCACGTCTCACAGGTAGGTCGCGCCCCTCCCGTCGAGACCTGTGGAGGCGCGCCCCCTCAGGCAAGGTAGTCGTTCTGTGGGCCCCCTCAGGCAAGATAGGGGAGGGACCTTCGGGTATATAAGGAGGAGCTGTAAGACTGAAACAGTTCTCTACGATTGCCACTTTCTTCTTCGACTGGTGTTTCGTCCCCAATCGGCTACGTCGTCACGTCACCGTATCCGCGGTGAGCTTCGAGCCTCTTCACTGCGACTTCGACACTTCTTGCCCATTTAGGATCTCATTTATTCCTTGTCGTATTTTGTTCTGTTGCAGATAAACTTTATATGTTGCAACTTTTTATCCCCGTTGTTGATACTCGGTGAAGAAATAATCGCTTACCGCACAAAGGGCCGAGACTAGGCGTCCCCGGCCTTACAACTTGGGACAAATGTTAATCTGTTCAGAGCCCCTCTTAGAACTCTGGCGACTGTGACGGAAAGAAGATTTCGTTCTCGCGTTGATATCGTTTCAATTTTCTTATTTTCTATATGCGAATTAAATAAAATGGTAGTCAGAAGCTACAAAGCTGATGAAGTAAGCTGAGTGATGAGTAAGCTGAGTCACAAATAACAACCGATACCCAGGATTTTTTAGATGCCATCCTCTCCAAATGCGGGCGCTCGCTATCGTGGAGTGGGAAGGTAGTGGGTCTTTCTGAGCGAAGTTCACATGCGGAGACGGCCATTTTGTGATCAATTTTTTAATTAGACACGGGTCGGCATAGCTGTACTGGTATCCAGCAGCGCTCCTTACCAACCCAACCAGCAGTACATTGAGACCTTTTCTAGCACATCTGCTTTCGCCACTGCCGACGGTTTTTTTCCTTGAGAGACCCAGTCCAGATTATGTGCGTGGTTTACGCTGGGCAACCGAGTTCATCAGCACTCACTAGCCGCGAAATTCTCCAAGTGCAGAGTGAAGAAAGATCCAAACCAACATCACTCGGAGATTAGCGCTTCTCATGGGATATCCATCGCGAATATCATTTCTCATCACCGAAACTATATAATGTTGAATGAAAGCAGCCTAAACTTGAAGTTACCCACGGGTGGTTAAGGCTCTACCTCCAGGGTGCTGAAGAAGATGATCCTTCAACACCTTGGCGACAAGGCGCCTTTTCGCGTATCTGGGAACAAAGCAGTTTTTCCCTATTTTCGAAGAATGCGCACAAATGCTATGGCGTTTATACGCCAAAAAATTGAAGAATGTCAGAATTCATTGCAGAAGCTAGTAAGGCTTCGCTATTCTTGTTTACTTTCAAACCCTGAATCACCCATGAATTTCATGGATTACTCCCGCCTCATTCACGTGGAGCGTGGGAACAAGGTCGAAAAAAGGAATATTTTCGCGCCAGAGGTTCAGATCTGCTATTGTTGAGTTACCTTATAACATTAGCTATCTGCATGTAGAGCTCCAGTTCTATATCCAAGAAATATCTTTCTTTTTCTAGGAAACCACTTTCGTTTGTCTCCTCGATAAAATACTCTCAATGACACAACTGCACGGTTTACAGCTACTGTATATTCTACAATGCCTCCATGGACAATATGCAGCCGTTGGAAATTCAAAACCTATTCGAATTGGTTCTTTACCCATGCCGCGTCCCAGCAGCGGGACGCAATGTCGCCAACGTGTTAACTGTTGCAGGACTTTCTTTCCCCTCAATATTTCCTCGTTCTTCTGCTGCTTTAATCACTTTTTAACATCTTTTGGGACGTGACATCCTATAGGGGTAACATTGCCGGGAAAATCGCATCATACGGAGTGGTTCATGGTCGCTATCCGACTTCGGGTTTCGAAAGAGTATTTTCGAGCGCGACAGATTTTCCTGTTGTTGAGTTTTCCCGATTAACCCCGTGCCCCACTCTAACAACCCGGCGGCACTTTTCCAAGTTAAATATCAAAAACTTAACAGTGTTCTTTGGCAGAGGTGAAAAAATTGGAAAATCTGGAATAGTGGTAGGAAGCTGGGAAAAACTAGGAAGATGGTACGTAGCATGACGGTCGTACCGGGGGGGGGGGGGAATACCAGGTATCCTCAAATAATTCTTATGCTAGTGGAAATGGGAGGAAAAAAAATAACTGTGACTGAGGTATGCGCGGATGGTCCAGCACGCTTGGCATCGTCTGCCCACGAGTGGACTGCCCGGAATTCTATGCGGCAGCCAGCTGATGCCTTACATCCAAGGGCAACCGAGACTATTATAAGTGCAAGCGCAAGTCCCCTAAGGACTGAGGACATCATTGTCATTGTGCAAAACTGGGACTGTAATGGATATCAGGGATTTTGCCAGTCTTTTTGGGGAACGAGCGGGGCGTAATCGAACCAATTCAAGCCTTTGAGCAAAAAGTGGTGGTTTTCTTCAGCCCCCCCAACTCGTACTTTGAGACTCGCCCCAATCAGAATATGAAAGAACCACCGAAAAAGGGAGGTCATGATAACTGCGTATCCAATAAGTCAATCGATAAAGAAGAATGACGTAGAGAAAGCTATCAGGAACCAAGAAAGGAGACGATTGCACATAAAAGCTTCCAGGAGTGCTATGCAAACAGTGCGCTCCGATTTCGCAGATCGCTACACAAAAGATGTTTTACGAGATGAGAAAAAGGCTTCCAGAAGAGCGTAGAAAAATTTTTTCAGCGAGACCTTTGCAACGCCGTTTTTCGCGAACGACAGAAAAAAAAACTGAAAGAGAAATCAATGGAAAGTTCATCGCGATTGGACCCATTAAAAAAGGAAGTGTTGATGGAAATCTTCCAGAAGAACGAAAGGGAAGCTTCTTGTTGGGCAGTAAAACGGATCTGATGCATACAGACGTGAAAACGAGTTGCGAGAATTAAACATCAGAATACCCCAAACATCAAGTCGGAATGAACAAAAAAAAACCAAAAATGGATCTAGAAAAGTGTTGTCGAAAATGAAAATAGTCGTAAATGTGGTGAAGTTTGAGCGACAACCTTATGATAAAACATCAATAGGGTCGAAAGGTCAAGAGTGGCATTGTTTTGCACTCGAGAGACAGGATAGACAGTTATTAATCTATTGAAACAAAGCCGCAAAAGCAAGCGTCTCAGGGCACTTGTCAACGAAGGGAGCCTGTCTTCTCTGTCCTTTTTTCTTCCTCCATCTTCTTTTCTTCCTTCTGTTCCCTCCTTCTTGAACTTCTTCCCTCAACTACTGGGCTAGTAGAGTGCAATGAGAAAATACCTTTTGAACCCTCGCAACGAGAGCATGTCCGGTTGACAAAAGCCCTGTAACCAAAAAAGCAACTTACAAGGGCTTCGCCAGTTAGAACTTCAATAAGATGACATAATAGCACACCATCTTTGATGTCTTCGAATAGGTCATTACACCGTCCGGACGAGCTGTGCTACACAATGTGTCATTACTAGACCTTATCATAGTAAATTTTCCACGAAAAAAAAATTAGTGTACCTCTTCTAAGTGGAGGTTTACCCATCTCGTATTGTATTTTTTGGTGCTCGCTCGTCTCCGTCTCAAACAAGCGTTTCTTTGTTCATATCAATTTAGAATCCTATCGGCGTCACGATTTTTCAAAAGAATATTTCTATAGTTAGCTCTACCGCAATCTCTTTGCACTTCTTTTCAGCGAAGCACAAAGCGAAGGCATTTAATAAGTTTGTTGGATCTAAATGGGTATCTCCCCGAATAATGCATATAAATACTAAATCATAACTTCTATTCAAATAAAGCATACACAACATGGACTACGCGCCATTGGAACAGAACAACAAAGCAACACAACTCAGCAGCAGAATAAGGCGCGTTCAAGCTTGCGACATGAAGAAATGCAGAAATGAAGAAATGCGGAATCTGCGGAAATTGATGAAAAAGTTTGTATACATATCGACTTAGAGAAATGCCAGAAATGCGGAAACTGCAAACGTTGTATATCGACTTGAAGAAAATGCAGAAATGCGGAAACTGCAGAAGTGCGGAAAGTGCACAAATGACGAAAAGCAATATATAAGTATCGTTGAAGAAATGCAAGAAATGCCAAAACTGCCAGAAGTGCGGAAGTCTGCAGAAATACGGAATGAAAGAAATGCAGAAAACGCAGAAGTGCCGGAATCTGCAGAAATGTACGAAACAGCAACCGATACGTACACACACCATGTAGAGAGGAAGGAATCCTACCAGGGAACTGGCTGCGAAGGGGCGACGAGCAGTAGAGAGCTCAAGAGTAGGGTACTCACAAAAGATTAGAATGGATTGGGGCAATGAAAGTTCTCGTCGCATCTAATCTACAGCGTGTCCGCGCACACGCGTATCGCTTGCGGCGCTCCTGGCATTTTGCCCATTCTTTGCGTGATTCCACGCTTCCAACAGCGTTTAGAGTGGAAACTCGTTAGCGGGACTTGAGTATAAGATCACGTTAGTCTGTTCCGAAGTTGTATCCCTGTTCGCAATGCGCGCTGTTTGATGAGAAGGACATGAGTTGATTGAGCAGTTAGCCAGTTTTCAGAGTTCCATACACATCGCAAGCGACCAATTCAATGAAAATGTTGTTGGAACTGAAAAGCAGTATTCTGCTTAACTGAATCATGCAGCTTCAATGGCGTGGGCACATACGTCAAATTACAACCTTAATTCAGGCACCTAGCAGCTTGGTTTTTATCGATTTTCCCCCGCTGAGAGGGCGGAGTCGGCTAAAAAATTTGTTTCCATGGGTACTTCGGCCTCCCTAACTCAAGGGTGAATCCGACCCGTAGCACTCGGCTAGCGCTTGCCTCCCAGGGCCGCCCAGTGCCGTAAATGCGCTAATCACGATAAACATTGGCAAGAGGGTGTCCTGACCCCTGACATATCCACAACCCGTTAGTCATCCCTGAATTACTAAATTGTGGGGATAACGGGCGAAACGGAACCCATCTGTGTTTTGGAGTGTTTCCTTTCCCAATATTTGTTATATTACGTTTCTACATTGGCCCGAAAAAACTGGTGCCCGCCACCACAGACGGCCGGCGCAAACGCCTCTCGATCACCCCAAAAAAAAATTCGATTAAAACTTGCAGGCTATTGAGATTCTGATCCAATGAAATGAATTATTCCTGGTTGCAAGGACTAATACAACATCTACGGTCGTCAACCTCGCTTGAGGCTGGGGCCTGGCCAAAGGTAATCCTTCTCCCAGGCTCAGCCTTAGCCAGAGCGCTTGGAATCGAAAGTGAATGCCATTTTGTTGACAATGGGAACCCCATTACGCGCATTTTAATCAATTATATGTGAAAAGGTTTACCGGGCAATAGCGTCAGAGCTAAAAGTGAATGCCCATCAGTTTGCGTCTATTCAGGGCAGCCGATTACCCCGGTAGCAGTTTATATCGCTATTGGTAAAGGAAAGTGTTGGTGTTAAGTCGGCCGCCTACGCCTCACTGGCACTTGAATGCGCGCATCGCAAAGCGAAACGTCATACTCTGAATCAGGATCGAGTTTCCCGTTACAGGCAAAGTTTCAGCATCCTTTTTTCTCGAGTTCTTCAGGTAATAATATTTTTTTTTTTTTTTGTTGAATAGACCCATATATGCAGTACGTCTCCGCTGTCACTGCATGACGCTCTTCCTGCATAGGAACTATGCCAGGAAGAGCGTCATGCAGTGAATTTTCATTTGTTACTTACCTAGTTATATACCTGCAAATGCTTTCTGTCCTTTCTCGTCAAATGCGCTTGCGTTTGTGTATGGCGTCTCTGAAACTGGCTTACTGCTTTTCAAACTCACGTTCTTCTCATTGAAGCCGCAATTGCGGAAAGCACATAGCAACTTTGAACAACAACTAACTGATCTTCAATTGAAGTCCCCACTCAGCGAGGATTCGACGTTCTCAGCTATCGAAGCCGTGAATCACAAAGAATTTTGGCAAAATGCCAGGAGCGCCCGCGGTTCGGACACGCGTTGCCGGACGCTGTAGGAATAGATGCGCACCAAAAGTTCTCCTAGGCCGCATTGGAAAGAACACAAGCTAGTTCACTTTTTGTTACATCTTGAGATGAAGCAAGGAAAGGTTATTAACCTTCTAACCCAAGTGTCACTATTTATTTCTGCCTGAATGTAAAAAGTTCGATGAAAAGAACTAATAAAAAATACAACTGGCTATGGCGCAATATAAAGAAAGCAGATGTTGTCATTAAAGATACAAGAAGGGTGATTAGTTAATAAAAGTCACAATAAATCTAACCGAAAGGAACACAAGGTAAGCCAATGCTAAAAAAAGTTCCGAGTCCAGAGCACGTCCTGCTGCTGGGGAAAAAAACGCACAGTACGACGCCTTCCCAATTTAGTCCTCTGCCACGACCCTCCACTTCCCATTCTACCTACTATCTTGGTAACTTTTCCCAATTTGTTGCCACCACATTTTCCGAGATTTCCCGAATTATTCTCAAAATCGTCCCCCAAAATCGGAGTTTCTCTCCAACATTTCGCCGTCGAGGGGAAAAGTGGAAACGGAAATCTCAAAAAGACAGAAATCCCTCCGTGACGCTGCGAATTTCAAAGGGAAATACGACCCTCCTCCCTCTTCCACTGACGAGAAGATACTAAGCCTACGACGTGTAGGATCAAAATGAATTCGACAGAAGGGTATCAAGTAATCAGGTCATGAAAGTTAGATTATATCTATGAACCTTTTCACGTTGTGATCGACACATCTCAAAAAAAATGACCCAAATCGATCAGTGGGCTAAAGGGGCAGATGTTTGGACTTTTCGGCGGTCGAGTTATGAATGCTATCGATTGCGAACTCTTCATCTATGCATGTTCAACAGGGAACAACCGTCACAGAAGAATTGGTTAAAGCAAAATGTGGTAGGCATGCTGCTGATTCAAACCATATTCGACGCGCATTAGCTATGAAACAGCCTCCTCCGCGGGTTTGCAACGCTGAAAATATTCTTGTATTGTGTAAAGAAAAGCGCTGCCTTTTGTTGCCAACAAAGTCTACACTTGTGGTGTTTGTCCATGACTAAAGGAAGGTTCAATTTATCGCATCAAAAAAAAATAAAAGCCACTGGCCAGGATCATCGAATCCAGTCCACAAGCCCAAGAAGTTCAGCAACGTGACAAAACCACAAGACTTTTTCAGGTAAAGCGTGTCACATAAGATCTGAGCCTGTAGCCGCGTGCGATGTTGCCTTTTGTTTTACGCCTAAGTACTTCTGTGAGTCGATTGTTCTCTAGTGAATAATCATTTCTGTTCCATGTACTCGTCTGCCATGGCAATCATGCGGGTGTAGGTTAGGACTCCACGAGAGGTCACGGCACCATGTTTCGCCTCGCCGCGCGCGGCGATTGCTGCCCAGATTGGAGAAGACCCATACAGTCGTGCGATCAAGATCCCTGTCCCTTCAGATAGTTCTGGCATCACGCAAATCTGCTTGGTATTTTGCCAAACTAGAATATTCAATGGGAAGTCAATATTTTTTTTGGCAGCTGTATTCAATCAAGAGATTGCTGTGTTCCTCTAATACTACCTACTTTTCCCGTCTGACCGCAATCTTAGGCCTTTACAATACCTTGCAAAGGAGTGCAAAAGAAGGATTCACCCTAAAGTGGATTTTTGTAGATTGCCGATGTATTCTCTAAAAATTATTTCTATGTAAATGGACATTGCTTTATACTAATTGGTTGAACATCAGGCCCACCCTTCCATAGATTTCTAACCGTTTTCCCCAATCATGCTCAGTCATTGCGGCAGCCAGGTGAGTTTCATCTTTTTTTTTCTTTTCCACTGATATTCTTGTTTTGCTTACAATAAGCTGTGGAAAGAAAACACTGAAGCATGATGCAGAAGAAGAAGAAATGAGCAAAGAATTGTTGGGAGAGGTGGTGAATGACGAGCTTGGCACGACCGCCTTCATATAGAGAAAATTAGGGTCATGAAATTCGCAACATCCTGTGAGTGTCAATGTAACAGTGATAAAGAAATGGGAATGCCACATACCATGCACTGCTGAATCGAAGACCAAAAAAGGGGCATTATAGGCCCAGCAGAGGAATTCGGTCGACTTCACGATGTTCGCTACAACCTAAATCAATTACAAGAGCACTGGTCGATCTATCTATAACACACAACGGTAAGAGGTAAGCGAAAGAAGCAAAATTGAACTCAAACGAGAGCATGGCGGCAGCTGGCTAATGACGGCGTTAGAAGTCACAAATGCAGCAGCTCGTCACAATAAGGCCGCGTTCATGCATGATGCAGAAATGCCGAGCCACGGAATGAGCAGAACTGCGGAATTTGCAGACCTGCGGAGATGGGAGCACCGCCGTACTTGCAGAATAAAGAAAATATCGATTTCAAAAAGCGTGGAATATGCAGAAGTGCGAATTTGCAGAAATGCCGACTGCCGCCTAAACCTACACTCGGAAAAAAACGCCCGGACGAGTTTTACGTCCGCAAGTCGTCCACATCGTGTGGGACCACGCGTCCCCTTTAACTTCATTTGAATTAGGATGCTTCAATAAGAGCGCGTTTTTTTTTGGCAAGATTATCTTTTTTGCGCGTAATCACAGTTAATATTTCGAGATCTGCTTCTGCTCAGATCAGGAAACATGAAACTTGAAGTGTAACCGAAACTTGAACACTTCAAGTGCATCTTTTCTTTTAGGGGTTATATCCATGGTGTGCCACCGTTTTTAAAGAGTTCTGCCACTCACGTTGGATTTCGACGCAGGAAGATATCTATATCCTATCTTCGTTATTTCTGCTGCACTAAATCACTGTTAGAAGGGCTGTTTGTTAGATGACTGGCGCGCGAAAATTCCCGCTTTGGTGTTTGGAGACACTTTTGACTCGCTCCGTTTTAGAGAGCTCTCGAGGGGAAAGAACTGTTGATGTTAGGAGAACAACAAACTAGTCTCTGTTAATCTTAGATTCACTGCAATTCTTCACAGGCTTCACACGGCAATGGTAAACGAATTCCAGCAAAATATAATCAAATGTTTTTAAATGCAAGCTGTAATGGAATAGGTTACAGCTGCGTGAGAACGTTGAACTACTCCTTCAGGATCATTGGCCAGATATTTCATGCTATATAACCAGGCCCATTGTCGCAGTCCTACAACATAATAACTGCTCTTATTTGTATCCTCCCCCCCCCTTCTGCAGTGAACGAGAGCAGCCCGGAGTTACAAAACAATGGGAGCCAGTCTTGCTCATGCGCAAGTTCCGAACCAACCACAAAGCCAAAAGCAGTATGCACTTACCAAAGCACGAAACCGGTAAGTGAGTAATCCACCTTTCATGAGCCTTTCGAAGCAGAAGCTGATCTAGAAAATGTCAACTAGGCGCTTGTTTATCGACGGGGGGGGGGGGCTTTCGTAACTGCCTTCCCTTGTTCCGGTTTGCAAATCTCACTTTGGTGAAACTTGTGAACCCTTGGTGAGCAGGATCGTCTAGCCACCATCCCAAAAATCCCAAAACGTGTCAACTCGAAAAAACGATACCTAGATTTGTCGACACTATATTGGGAAGCAGAATGCCCCCTCCCTGTCCGATAAACTGCGCAGTAACCTATGATTACGCACAAGAGCGGTAACCTCACAAAAAAACCGCTCTTATTGAAGTATCCTAATTCAAATGAAGTTAAAGGGACGCCGCGGTCCCACAACGAAGTGGACGACTTGCGTCCGTAAAACTCGTCGTGCCCGTCATTTCTGCATTTCTCCAAATCCGCACGACGGCAGAAACGAATCGATCGATCCCCATCACTTCTTTGTCCGTCATTTTTGCATTTCTGCAAATCCGGCGGAATTTTGCAGAAATGCGGTTTTCAAAATCGATAACGATATAATCTTCTGTCTGCATGTTCCGCAGTTCTGCATATTCCGCATTTCGCCCATGTATGAACGTGGCCTAACCTAGACAAAACAGGAACTAATGAATGTATTGAAAATGGACTACTTCAGTGAGTGAGACGTTTTTGGTGCAATAATTCGATATTTTGTGAGGGACCACGGCAATCAATAACTCACTAAAAGATGTTACGTAAAGACACGAAAGGTAGGGGAGCCGATCGTGGGCGCGCGCTGTTTGCCATTGGGCGTACCGGCTGTAATTGCCAGCCACCACACTGCCGATGCGATGCGTTTTTGCTGAGCGGACAACTCGGTCCTCTCTACTAAACTCCTTGCTTACGCCAGCGTTCACACTTGTAGCCTACAGCGTCGCGTATGCCGTCGCGCCATACAGGCGTCGCGCTACAGCGTCGCGCTACAGCGTACTCGCGCTACAGCGTTCGCGCTACTGCGTTCGCGCTTATCAGCGTTCGGCTACACGTACCGCGAGCGTATAGACGCTTCGCAACGACTGGACTGAATTCCAACGTTAGGATGATTAGAAGTTGCTTATAGAGAAAAGTGGAAGGTTGCTTGAGTTTTACTTGAGAAATTCACGCGACAAGGTGAGACTGCATGAGCTCGTAACATAGGTGGGCTATAAGTAATGGCCGTTTTTATCACTGAAAAATTGTTCCAAAATGTAACTGGGTTTGTCAAGCAACTTAATTCGGTTTGATAGCAAACTTTCTACTTAGCATAAGATATATCAAAAAGCTTTAGTTGAGGATATAGTTTTGTGGCATTTCTCAGTCGTTGAAGTTGGATGAAGTCCGCCGAAAATTAAGGACCTTTGACAACTGCCTCTATTTAGAAATTTCATTGCGAAGAGATTGGAATTAAACTGAATATGAATTTGATATTCTAATACTACGAGGGAAATTTTGCCTAATTAAAACGATATTAAGCCTGCTTCGCAAAACTTTTCAACTTTTGTAACAAATTTTCAATTTGAAAAAAAACGCCGATTACTTATCTAGGCAACTAATTCTGAAATCTTTGACATGTTACTCCATTAGTCATAACTTTTCTGCTACCTGCTTTTGCCGTAACAGTGTCCTTCTGTCCTATAAGAGCATTTCTTTCGCACAAAACCCAAAGAGTACTCGCGCACACCTAAAACAGCCACGCATGTTTTTTACCGGAGACAAAAGAACAAAAGGAACTTCTTGTTTGCATTGTGCTAACCGCCATTGTGACCAGACCATGTTTCGCGTGCCCTCCTTTTGGACAGATAATGGCATTTACGGCCTCCGCTGGCCCAAAGAAAAGTACAAGAAACTGTTCAAGCTTTGTTGTGGTAATGCCTTCGAATAACGCGAAAACCGGACATGAATCTGTTTTGCTGCTGATCCAGGCAGAGATTGGCGGGCAACATTCGAAAAGCAGATTTCCGACTCTCCGAAATCAGTAAGGCGCCATAGGATCTGTGTTCATTCTTTATATATTCAATCCTCTTCTCTTTGTTTCTCATATTTCATATAATAGGAGCCCTCTGTTTCCTACCTGTTATCACATTTTAATGTAGTTTCGCAATCGGGATCAAAACCGAGGCAGTATGCCAGAGCACATCAAGCAATAGCCAAAAACATCAGCAACTGTGAAACCAATAAATTTAAAGTCAAAAATGCATAAAATAAAAACATTATCACAGTCATTCTTGTATTACAAAAACCACATCAAGAATGTTGATAAACGTAGAAAACAGCGAGCTCACTATCAGATAATATGAGAAACAAACGAGAAGAGGATATAGAAAGAAAAAACTATAAAAGCCTGGAGTTCGTACAAACTGTAGCGCTACAGCTGTAGCGCGACCGCTGTAGCGCGAGCGCTGTAGCGCGAAGCTTAGCGGATATGCTGTAGCTGCGACGCGTATAGCGCGACGCGTAGGCCGCTGATCGACGCCTGTAGCCGCGACTGAGCGCGACGCTGTAGAATGTCGCAGTGTACGGCAACGTAGCGCGCCTGTAGCGCTACAAGTGTGAACGCGGCCCTTACGAACTTGATCGATCTATCTTTGGCAGCGCGCCCAACATAGACAGACGATCACGTCCGAATCTCGTTCTTAACCATTCCGTCCGTTTTTGAGCGATTTTTTGCCCTCTTTCGCCCCGACATCCCTTCATAATGCTGGCTAGCTACTTAGAAGTGGTTATATCAAAAGTACTTTGAGCTCTGATCTATCCTACTTCGAAGCAGCTTCCAGCAGACAACGAGTGGTACCGCGTGTATGTACGATAAAAGTTTTTCAGTAAACATAAGAATCTTAAAAGAAACCATACACGTCTACCCTTTACGCCTCACTCTAAAAATTCCGGATAGACGCCGGTAAGAAATTTTTGTCCGTGAGCATATTTGCCCAACACTCTACACACAGAGTACTAACTATCCACCGATACGAGATTTTAAGAAAAACGGAGCGAAATATCGCATTTCTAGCAAAATCAGCCTGAAGCAATGCTTTTTTCAAGAAATATACGACCAGTGAAGCTAGTCACTAATGTATGGTAGATTGCATTTTCGCCTGAATCGTTGCAGTGGAAGACTTGTTAAATTAGACAGCATTTTCACTGCACGCTGAACAGCTTTTTATCTAGGTGAAGAGGTTATTGTAACCGTAGTCCATTAATTTTATCGAAACAACGGGCTCTTTCACCCTTTCCTCGATTCATGACCCTGACTGAGGACATTCCTCATTAATTACGGTCAGAGGGGATAGACAAGGTGCGACTTTGCCTTCACTCATTTGCTGCGCCCAGCAAATCTACGCGCACATATTTATTTACAGCCCTCATATTCTGTTTTTTTTTTCTAGAATGTAATTGCGAGATCGCGGGGCGGGCAGGCTGACCTCTCGTGGAGTCCTAACCGTTCCCCACATCATGCTCAGTCATGCGGCAAGCCAGGTGGTTTTCATCTTTTTTTTTTCTTTCCACTGATATTCTTGTTTTGCTTACAATAAGCTGTGGAAAGAAAACACTGAAGGCATGATGCAGAAGAAGAGAAAAGAGCAAAGAAATGTTGGGAGAGGTGTGAATGACGAGCTTGGCACGACCCCCTTATATAGATTCAGAAACAAACAAAAACTGTCAATCAAGTTGGGGAGAAAATTAGGTGTCAGGGAAATTCGCAACATCCTGTGAGTGTCAATGTAAAGTGATAAAGAAATGGGGAATGCCACATACCATGACTGCTGAATCGAAGACCAAAAAGGGGCATGATAGGCCCAGCAGAGGAATTCGTTCGACTTCACGATTGTTCGCTACAACTAAATCAATTACAAGAGCACTGGTCGATCTATCTATAACACACAACGGTAAGAGGTAAGCGAAAGAAGCAAAATGAACTCAAACGAGAGCATGGCGGCAGCTGGCTAATGACGGCGTAGAAGGTCACAAAGCAGCAGCTCGTCACATAATGCCGCGTTCATACATGATGCAGAAATGCCGAGCCACGGAATGTGCAGAACTGCGGAATTTGCAGACCTGCGGAGATGGGAGAACCGCGGTACTTGCAGAAAAAGAAAATATCGATTTCAAAAAGCGTGGAATATGCAGAAGTGCGGAATTTGCAGAAATGCCGATGGACCGGTCGATCCCTATCACTTCATTGCCCGTCATTTCTGCATTTCTCCCAATTCCGCACGATGGCAGAAACGAATCGATCGATCCATCACTTCTTTGTCCGTCATTTCTGCATTTCTGCAAATTCCGCATAATTTGCAGAAATGCGGTTTTCAAATCGATACGTATACATCTTCTGACTGCATGTTCCGCAGTTCTGATATTCCGCATTTCTGCACCATGTATGAACGTGGCCTAAGTTAGACAAACAGGACTAATGAATGTATTGAAAATGGGGCCCTACTTCAGTGAGGTGAGACATTTTGGTGCAATATTTCGATATTTCGTGAGGGCCACGGCAGTCCTAACTCACTAAAGATGTTACTTAAATACACGAAGGGTAGGGGAACCGATCGTTAGGCGCGGCCGGTTTGCCATTGGGGCGTACCGGCTGTAATTGCCAGCCACCACTCTGCCGATACGACGCGTTTTGCTGGCCGGACAACTCGTCCTCTTCTGTTAACTCCTTGATTACGTACTTGATCGACCTACCTTGGCAGCGCGCCCAACATGGACGACCGATTACGTCCGGATCTCCTTCTTAACAATTGCCGTACGTTTTTCAGCGATTTTTTGCGCTCTTTCGTATCGACATCCCTTTCATAATGCTGGCTAGCTGCTTAGAAGCGGTTATATCAAGAGTACTTTGAGCTCTGATCTATCCTACTTCAAAGCAGCTTCCAGCAGACAACGAGTGGTACTTCGCGTGCATACGATAAATGTTTTTCAGTAAACATAGAATTTTAAAAGAAACTAACACTGTCTACCCTTCACGCCTCACTCTCAAAATTCCAGACAGACGCTGGTCAGAAATTTTTGTCGTATATTTGGCAACAGCTCTACACACAGAGTATTTTGACCTTGTGAATACGAATATCACACCAGTTTGTTGTGCAAATGGTTTTGGTAAGCGTGTTTAAGTGTTAAACTATCCCACGATACGAGATTTTATGAAAAATGGATGCGAAATATCGCATTCCCAGCAAAATCAGCCTGAAGCAATGCTTTTTAAAGAAATATACGACCAGTGAAGCTAGTCACTATTGGATGGTAGATTGCATTTTCCGCGTGAATCGTTGTAGTGGAAGATTGTTGAATTAGAGAGCATTTTCACTGCACGCTAAACAGCTTTTTATCTATAGAAGTTGTTATTGTCACCTTAGCCCCATGAATTTTATCGAAACAACAGGCTCTTTCATCCTTTACCTCGATTGATGACCCTTTATTGTATTCGCACTTGTTTATAGCCCTCATATTCTGTTATTTTCTAGTATTTTAGTTGCGAGTTGGAACTAAAATACTAGATGCCACCTTCACCTTGTTGAAGAACGACATTCCTCATTAATCAAGGCCAGAAGGGAGTAGACAAGGTGCGACTTTGCCTTCACTCCTTCGCTACGCCCAGTGGAGTCATCAAACCTAGCGCATATCGTCAGTGACAATGACATAATGAACAGAAAGACTTGAATTGGATTAAAATGAGGAACATCTAAAACTACCGTGGGGACAATCTGAAAATGCGACTTAGAAGCCTTACGACGCAACTTCCAACCCATTTAATGGATTCGAAAGTATGTATACGTTAGTTCTCCTTTACATATGTACACTTTCGAAAATGGTCTTCACGACTTGTAATGACCATTTGTAAGACAATGCAAACGGGGGTCTACGGGCTTTTGTCAACCGCGGCAATGGGTGACTCAGCAATTTGTCGCGTCGTTGGTCGTCTCGCACACCCTCGTCGACGCTGCTTCTCCGCTTAGAAAGGCTTGAGCACAGACAGAAGGGGTGTCCATCGCCGCAACCACCAATTCACATGATTATCGCGTGCTTTGCTCGTGACTGGTCACTCTCTGATGCTACTGGTTCGTCAAGAAAATAGGGATTACCGAGAAGGTCTTGACTGTAAGAGCGAACTCAACCCTTCTCGCTTGCTTCTATTACATTGAGGTGGAATTGGTTTGCTGAAAAATAATTGGAGGAATCACCAACCATTACCATGCCATTCATCTTTAACCGTTTACAGATCCAATACCAACGGAAAAGCAGCGCATTTGTCCACTTGTTCAAAAGCTGGGAGGGAATGGAAAGGTTTTGGTGATCTGTTAACTAAGACTTTTGTTCTGCCATGCAATTGATAACACTGAGTTTATCAAATAACTTTTACAATATTAAATGGGATTAGTTACAACCTATGAGCCAGTCTTCTAGCCAGAAAATCTTAGAAGGCAGACTTCCTGTCAACTTCCGGTCGATTTCCCGCTCAGGCCAAACAAGCCTTCTACCCTTCCCCATAAATTGGTAGGAGTTTCGTTTGAGAGGATAATAACACTGACTAGTACATCGGCTGACCCCCGCAATTCATTGTATAGGCCACATCGCATTCAATGAGCCACTGCGACTCTGAGTGGAAGTAGAATGCGTGTCGCAACCCACGATGGGATTGTTAAACGGCGAAGACTTCATCGTTTATCTTATCTCATAACCTGGGTGGACTACCTACCTAACACATTGCGTAGTTTTCGTGGCTAGCTATCATTCCTGTTATTCAAGCCGTCCGCCTTTCCCCTTATTTCAGCTTTGCATCCTGTTAACCTTAAAATTCACCCTCCGGTCGCCACTGACACAAAATAAGGGACGAATAGTGAATCCTCAAGGTGTTCTCATTCAGTCTTAACCTCTAGTGGCTGAAATCACTTCACGTGTCCTCTTCCTACGGGAGGTCGCCTTGCAGGAGAGGACAGATGACGAGCGTACACGCCCATCTCCCGGCGACGGCCGGCACACGTCATAACCGCCTCGTCGTCTAATTCTCATAGCTAGAGAAATTTCGGTTGACATCTGCCCCGTAACCTGCAAACGGGCCTCCTATGAGAATCACAGCTCATGCAAGTCAAATAATAAGAAAACCAACATGCAAAAATTTGACTATACTCGCAAAAGTGAACCACAATGGAAGACCATTGCAACTACATATAACCCGAGTGTGCATCACGAAGAATTATTCAGTTTTAGTGATAACAAATTTTCTGACAAACTCTTACCTGAGTCAAGTGAACTGAACTTACCGCGCGAAGGAGCACCCATCAAAAACTGAAAGCTGCTTCGAAGTAGAATAGATCAGAGCTCAAAAGCGCCCTCGATACAACCACTTCTAAGTAGCTAATCAGCCAGCATTAGGAAAGGGTTTTCAGAGCGAAAGATGGTGATAACTCAGAAACGGACGAAAATGCTTAAGTAGTACATTCGGATGCAATCGGTAGTTTGTGTTGGCACACTGCTAACGTAGGTCGCTCAAGTACGCCAATGAAGAGATTAATATGCGTGGACGAGTTGCGCAATACACGATACGCTTCGCATCGGCGGACTGTGGGTGGCAAATGCTGCCGATAGCCCCAATGGCAATCCGGCCGCGCCTAGCGATATGCACCGCACCACCTCGAATACGATGTTAGGCATTGTTCACACTCTGCGGTCCAGCGTTTCTCTGAAACGCGGCGGTCCGGCGAAAAGCTTCGATACATATCGACTGGCGGTTGAGCGAAAGGGTTTTGGTACGTATCGAAGGGCGTTTCGCCAAACCGCAACGTTTTCCGCCTTCGACAAAACGCTAGCTCCATCGCAGTGGCGTTTTTCGCCAGCGAAATCGATACACATCTACTGCTTTCCGCCCAACCGCCCAACCGCGGCGGGTCGGCGGTTGGACGGTTGGGCGATTCTCCGATCGATGACTATTTATTGCTTTTCTCCCAACCGCCGTTTCGTCAGGGCCTGGCGACTGTGAACAATGCCTTATTTATAAATCACAACACGACTGTGCGGCGCGGTGGCGCTGCGGTGCCAGCGGAGCGCGCCAGCGGTCAGTGGAGTTGTGCTCTAGGACAGACGGGGATTCTAGCAGTGTTCTCCTTTATGTAAAAAAGAGACTCGTTTCCTGTTCACCTTGAACTTGGGTGTGTAAATTAAGGTAGGCCTATTGGGCAGACTCACCTCATACCTAGTTTCCCTTGGGTAGTGGTGCGAGGTGTCTTCGGGAGAGTGGGCTTCGTGCACCTGAGGGCTGAACTCTCCTTGTTTCACCCAAGAAAGAACAACAGCAAGAAAATCACTAAGTTCATTTCATAAAAACGGTTGAAGTTTATAAAATTGTTTCATTTTTTCCGTTTCGGTGCTTTCCGAACATGCATTAGCACGACCTACTTCTAGTCTTTTTCTATTTGTTCAAAGCTGATGTCTGTTTCCGTCTGCATGGTGCTATGAATAAATACATTAGAGAAAGAGTAGGCAGAGGCAGTGTGGAAGCAATGGTGAGGGCGTACTCAGGAGCTCGCATAGTCAAATTGTCGAGCATTGAAGACTTGTACTGGTTACCCATAATAGGTGTTGCGAAAGCAGTCCAAAGTTCGTGAAGTGCTTAGTCAGGGAAGCCCTAGAGCTGCTTAAAATCGGCTCTAGACCTCACAAAGAGGCAGTGTAGAGTTTGAGGGCTACGGTTTCAGATGAGCCAGTAAGCAGCTGTGTCAGACATTTAGCATCCAAAATCCTCTCGTTATTCCATTTGTTTTCATATTAGGTTTTCTCAGTGGCCTAGACTCTCTAGAAGATCACTCACGAATGTTTAGCTTAATGCTGCCGAATGCTGGTAATGCTTTCATCCACCCTTTCAACTTCAATTATTTATTTCTTTACTTGCCGTCATTGATTATGAAGAGATCTAGGCTAAAAGACTCATTAAGTTCACGAAAAAAGAAAGTCATGTTGTCAGAAACATAATGGCAAGAAAAAACAGTGTTGCATTAGTTAAGGGTAGTTAAAAAAAACCCCAGCCACCACAGGATCACCTGGCGCGCTCCGTGGGCGCGCCGAACAAGTTAGTGGTCCATAAATGGGGAAGATCAAGTAATACTAAACTAATTGACGGAGACTAGCACTTCAATAAAAAGACCTTTACGACACGAAATAGCTAACTGTATAACCATAACTACTACTCGGGGGAAGATGATACCAGTTCGAGTCAGAAAATAACAACGCATTTTCCGCTTCAAGAAGGTGCCAAGCATCGATATAGCAAGACGAATAATCCTAGCTAAAATTTAGGTGCGCCTGTCGAGCTTTGAGACTAGATTGTTGTTTATTCTACTTGATATTAGATCATTCAGATACCATAGCAGAACAGATATCTGATACCGTTCAGGACAATTCGTACAGGAAACGAAATTGGCGACGGCGCTATTGATTCCTACCCTGCAGAGGCAATTTGCCAACAATTTGGGCCGGCGCCAGGTTCGTTGCGGGACCTATGTCGCTAGCTCCGCCCTGCTCCAATCGACATGTTCTACATCTCGTCTTTGTCGCAGGCTGTGAACGGTGGATTTATTATTGGATTATTACTAATTTGATACGATTTTAAGATAAAATCGGCGGCAGTTCGGCGCCGGCGAGGGGAGTTGGGGGGGCCACAGTTGGTTCTTTTGCTGCTTCCCATGGCCGGGGCCATCAGTGAATACCTGTGAAATCTGGTCAACCATGAGAATACATTCAGCCGAAGCTTGTAGAAACCAGGCATGAGTCTTGAAGCGGAACTGTGTGGAAATTGCCTTTCAGTTGGAACTGGGGACAAGCAAGTCTGTCATAATACTGGGCACATTTGTAATTCCTGTATTTCCTGAACATCATTGGCGCAGGCCACTGAGATGTCCTGTCAGTTAATTTGGTCCACGAAAGGCCCAAAACTAACGGAGCTGGTCATTGGCACACGATGTTATTTTTGCCGTTCCTTGGACATCGACAACGCATTAATAGTAAAATACATATTTCGAATAGAGGAATAAAGCTTTTGCCATTGATCCACACTTTTTAAATGCGAGACGTATTGAACTTCATCCAGAATCGTAGTGGCTTTCTTTGATTATCCCTTGATATGGCTTGCGATGGCATCGATGTACGAGACATAGTTTGCGACTTTCCGATATTGGTATCAATCTGGGGAGGGAGCACCTCGAACTGCAGTCTGTAGGCGAGCGTCTGAAAGGATGGAGGCGAGGGTGTACAAGGATAATCCTTTTTGGATGCGGCGCATATCCTACTTCATTCATGTATTAGTGACTTATGAAATACACTCACCAAGACTTGCAGTAGCCACAATGATGTGCAACTTAGTTTTTTATCCCTGGTGAAACTCGTTCGAATTACTGTTTTCAAAAGGATTGATTGGCCTGGACAGGAGCCAGGGGACTGACTCACAGAACATAAGCGTGGTAGGTGTGCCACCTGCCACTACGCGACCTTCGGCAAATGACCGAGGAAAAATGGGGGACGGAGGAAGAACGACACGGCCATAAGGTCTTGTAAGTTAGTCTGTTGCTGATTGTGTTTGACCGGAATCCATAACTTCTTTATATCTAACCATAACAGTTTAAGAATTGTGGAACTGGCCCATTTGGTAATTTTACACGATTTTGCAAAATGTCTCGGCACATTTGCAAAAGTTCGCAAAATCCCGTTCCACCCAACGAGTGCCGCCTCTGGAAATATCGATCCAGTAATACTATGTCGTATTTTTAATGCTGGTTACGTCAGTCGTAATTTGTGTTAAAAACGATAATCGAGGACTCGAATGGGGCAGGGCGGAGCTAGCGACGTAGGGTCCCGCAACAAATACCTGGCGCCGGCCCAAATTGTTGGCAAATTGCCTCTGCCAGGGAGTAGGAATTAATAGCGCCATTGGCGACCTCGCGAAGTTACCTGGTACTTTGCCTATACAATGCCTCGAGGCTGAGGTTACCTCTACCGGATAACATCCGCGAACATGGAAGCAGTGGATGGTTTTTCACATACTGCAAAGCGACTTAACACGTTCACGGCGGTGTGTACTCAAGGGAGTACACGAAAAAACTCCGCTTTCGGCGAATCATGTACTCCCGGGAGTACACGCGCCTGTTCGCTGGTTTTTTGTATTTTATTTGCTTTTTCCACTAATAATTGGATATAAATAATAACCAAAGAGAAGAGAAATAATATTCAAACCTTAGAAGAGGCGTGTATACCTGAAAAAGTACACAAAAACTTTTTTACAGGCGAATCATGCATTCTTGGGAGTACACGCGCTTCTTCCCTCGCTTTTTGATGTTTTTTTTCTTCTTTCACTGGCAATTATGAATAAATCATAAAATAAATAATATACAAATAATACTAGGAACATTTCTCGTGTATTTTTTGAAACAAGGTGAGGCAGTAGTGGTCCTTACAAGGGGAACTAAGAACTTCCACAAGAATCAGTCTATATTCTCTTTGCGCGGTACTGTTGACCATCAAAAAGGGCAGGAAAGCTAGTTCATTCACCGAAACCTAGATAAAACTTGTAGAAGGGAAAAATGTAAAAAGAGTGGCGAAAAACGACCTTCCTCAATTTTTAGGCGTTTATGGTTCCGTCGAACGCGCAACAGTGAACGGGATGACCCGCCGCGGACGTGTCGCTCGACAAACGGGAGTTTTTGACGAAACGGCGCCGCCACGAACATGTTAAGTCCCCACTAATTATATATGAAGCGCAACAAGCTTGCCGAGTAATATCTTGAAAGAAACTGTAGCTAGTAACATCCTTCTTTGTTCGCGGGAGTCCCGGTGGCGAAGGAAGCTGCGAGGAACGTATGAGGATGGTTTCGTCCAAAATAAAGACGACTAGGGCCAGAAGGAGAGATCGCAACATCTAAAAAAGAAGATAACGGAAATCAGCTCAATCTCCTCACCACTGCCGCCTTAACCTACACCCGGAAAAACGGCCGGCCGAGGTTTACGTCCGCAAGTCATCCACTTCGTTGTGGGACCACGCGTGCCTTTAACTTCATTTGAATTAGGATACTTCAACAAGAGCGTTTTTTGCAAGATTATCGCTTTTGTGCGTAATAGCAGTTAATATTCTCGAGATCTGCTTCTGCTTCGATTAGGAAACATGAAACCTGAGGGGCAACCGAAAACTTGAACACTTCAGGTGCATTTTTTGTTTTAGGGGTTATATCCCGTGGGTGCCACCATTTTTAAAAGTTCTACCACTCAGCGTTGAATCTCGCGGAAGATCTCTACATCCTATCTTCGGTATTGTGTGCACAAAACCTCTGTTAGAAGGGCTGTTTGTTAGATGTCTGGCGCGCGAAAATTTCCGTTTGACATGTAGTTTGGAGACGCTTTTGACTCGCTCAGTTTTAGAGAGCTCTCGAGGGAAGGAACTGTTGATTTTAGGAGAACAACAACTAGTCTCTGTTAGATCCAGATTCACTGCAATTATTCACAGGCCGGAATGGTAAACGAATTCCAGCAAAATATAATCAAAATGTTTTAAATGCAGCTGTAATGGAGAAGGGTACAGCTGCGTGAAAACGTGAACTACTCCTTCAGGATTATTGGCAGATATTCGTGCTTATAACCAAGCCCATTATAACGCAGTCCACAACATAATAACGCTCTTACTTGAATCCTCCCACCCCCTTCTGCAGGTGAACAAGAGCAGCCCGAGTACAAACATGGGAGTCACTCTTGCTCATGCGGAAGCTCCGGAATTAATCCACAAAGCCAAAAGCAGTATGCACTTACCAAAGCACGAAACAGTATCCACTTTCATGAGCCTTCGAAGCAGAAGCTGATCTAGAAAATGTTAACTAACCGCTGTTTACCGAGGGGAGGGGCATTTCGTACTATCACTGCTTCCCTTGTTCCGGTTTGCAAATCTCACTTTGGTGAAACTTGTGAACTCTTGTGAAGCTGGAGCAGGATCGTCTAGCCACCCAGCCACCATCCCAAAACGTTTCAGCTCGAGAAAACGCTACCTGGATGGGTCGACACATCCATGGAAAGCAAAATGTCCCCCCCCCCGGGTCGATAAACTGCGCCTATTAACTATGATTACGCACAAGAGCGGTAATATCACAAAAAACCGCTCTTATTGAAGTATCCCAATTCAAATGAAATTAAAGGGACGCGTGGTCCCACAACGAAGTAGACGACCTGCACCCGTAAAAATCGTCCGGCCGTTTTTCCGGGTGTAGGTTCAGGCGGCAGTCTCCTCACCGAAAGCTATCAATACTATTAATAATGCGCATGCAGAGGTTGACAGAAAATTATCCAAAAATGTCCTGTTACTAGTAGTAATACTTTATGGGGGCCATGCAGAACGCCACGGCGTCCGTTCCTCAGCTCATCGACACAAGGTATGCTGACACAAGGTATGATGTGAATTGGTAGATCATGTACTATGGGAAGACAAGAGCCACGAGCGAAGTGGATAGAGAGGATTCGCGTCGAGCCCGGGAGGCGACCTTGCCGCCAATCACAGGAGATATTGATTTATTGCCTGAGCTTGTCGCCAATCACAGGAGATATCGATCTATTGTCACCAGCCGAGCCCCCCTGCCGGAAGTGGTGACTAGTGACAGCCATCTGTCGTCTGCTGTGGAGCAGGGTACGTCGCAGTCCCGTTCTGAAACTTCCACTTGCCAAGTATCTTCAGGAAGGACACAGTATTGCACGGCGAAAAGAGGACAAGTGGAAAAATTTTGGACGTGGAACTGAATTCCTTCTCCACGGTGGGAGGAGGGGGGGGCATTGACACGGGGCAAAGCACTGCTACACTTGTCTATTTCTACCGCAAAGTTACTGTGTGCGAAACTGAAATTTCAACGAGCTACCACTTAGCCCTTTCGACACTATTAAGCGGTAGCTCGAAAGTACAAAACCCGCGGAACCCAAAAGATCAAGTCCGAGCGGAAAAAAGCAAGAATAATATAATGATTAATGTCAAGCGTCAAACAATGACTTATATTGAGGCGAACAACCAGTTCGGCAAGTCAGGATTGCTAAATCGCAAATGGTCTGTAAAACTGGTAGAAACCATCTTTCATGTACTATGGGGAAGAAGAACTTAAATGCCAAACGAACATTTCACATCAGCGAGGGGCGAACGGTCGCGTCATTGGTCATTGCGCTGGGGCGCTTTGAATGTGGCGGGAGCAGCTGAGTGCTCCTTTGGATTTTGCAATTCATGGTGACGTGCATAAGCCACTAAGTGTAGGACCGGAATTATTCGAAAAACTACAGTACTCAGCTTCGTCGCAGGACCAGCTACCGTACTCCTGTGTTGCATTGCATGCCTTCTTAGCTGGCCTAAATTTACATGCGCTCGATTTTGGATTCTGAGTGAACGGGCGCTATGCATTCGTCAAAAAAACGATTATGATACGGTTCTGGACAGTCTTTCTGCCTTTTGGTGGGGTTCAGTATGCATATGCCTAGCATTACCTTTTCCGTACTTGCTACATGGATAGAAACTCTTGGAAGTATTTGCATCAACTTGAGGGGAGGTAAATTGGTATTTTCGAGCACGGAATGAGGGAAGTAGGAAGATATGATATGTGTTAATGTTTCGCGGTTCCTGCTTTGATTTCTCGTGATATAAACGGTAATGGCGCTGTTGAACTACTCCTACCACAACACCTCAAAATTTTTTTGTTCGTGGATACATTGTCCACAGATGTTATCCGATGTACTGATCACGAATATGACTCATTCCTGGCGCTGGCGCCATTTAGCGCTATACGCGTTGTGTTTGTTTTGTTTGTTTCAAACCTTTTCTTCCCGAAAATGATAAAAACTCGGTAATAGCCAGGCGGTTTCGGGCGGAGCGTATGTGATATTCGTGTTTAGGAGGTCGAAGTACCTCTGAAAGCAGGTTGTCTTCCAAATCTGACCTTGCAGAAAAGGTCGCTAAAGACCGGTGTGATTTCGGGAGATTGTGGTAGGAACAGTTCAATATGCTAAAGTTTACCCGCCCATTTCCATTTGATTTTTTCAGAGGTTAATCTAGATCCATACTAAGCAACAGTAAGCAACAGGACATAAACAGCTCAGCGCCTTAGCGACCGAGTACGTATTCTAGCCTAAGGTCACTGAATAAAGCGATCAAAAATGATCGAAGTTTTAGAATGGATCCTGGGCTATTCAGGATCCATTCTAAAACTCCGCATATCGTTATAAGCTTAAACTTCTCGTAATGTCCACATAACACTTCCTTAGCTGGTCTCGTGGAAAATTGCCTTCGCATATATATCCGGCACTGAAACCTACAAAAGGTTTTGTTCAAGTTGATAAACTTCTCTTCACTATCCAAGAAACGTATATCAACCACCCTAAATTCAGAAGAAGGCGCACGCGAAATTAGGCCAGTTGAAAATTCTGAAAATAGCATGCCGAGAGTACGGTAGCTGGTCCTGCAACGAAGCTGAGTACTGTGGTTTTTCGAAAATTTCCGGTCCTACACTTAGTGGCTTATGTGACGTGCTAGAGTGGTCATGTCATCATTATCGTCAATGAGGCCGCGTTTGTACGCGCACTTTCCAGGGAATCGCGAACTCCGCAGATCGTGCGGTAATCTGTATCCCACGTGTAAATTAGAAGTTGAAACATGCAGTGTTTGATACTTTAGAAGGTGAATGAGGGATTTTACATAGAAATTAGAAGTTCAAACATGCAGTGTTCAATACGTTAGAAGGTGAGTGAAGGATTTCACATAGAAATTAGAAGTTAACACATGCAGTGTTTGTTATCTTTTAAGGTGAATGAGTAGTCTCAAATATGTTCCTTTCTCCGTTCGCAGACATTCATGGAGTCACTCAGACACGAGGTACAATCATAGACCACTCACCTGCTATTCAGTAAGAAGCGTACATGGATTTGCCCCTGTCGTACGGAACCTTATGTCGGGGTTCTTTTCTGAGTTTTTAGAATCCTTCATGAGCACAAGCAGAAGTTTCGAAGACGTAAATCTAGTGCGACATGGTTAATGGTTACTTCAGAAGGGTGAAGGGCTGGCAAAAGAGGTGCGTGGTAGTTAACCTCAGTACCGAAGGCAAAGATGACAACGAAATGTATCTTTATTTCTATGTGATAACAAGTATCTTAGAAACACCAATGCTAGAGAATTGAGTGGGTACAACTGTTCAACATCGGTGCATTTTGAGTACGTACAAGCTCCAGGAAATCAGTACTGTGTAGTAACACAGACATTCGTGATGCGGCACCCTAAACGAGTTCGGGTGTGATCACAGTTTCCTTAACGAGGATAAACTGATCTTCACGGTTAGCAATGTGGGTATAGAAGTGTCTGTGGGAAACTTCTGAGATTCCAGGAAACTAGAAGGAAGTCCTGTAAAGTTCCCTGATCTGAAGTATGTTTCGGGTTTCATAGTTCTCGATTCTTTTCCTCCCAATCAAGTGATGTTCCCATTCCTACGAATGTCTCGTGTATCGTGAACCCAATCGCGAAGATTACGCGCCTCAGCGCAATGACCGTGACGCAACAGTTCGCCCCTCGCTGATGAGAAATGTTCGTTTGGCATTTAAGTTCTTCTCTATGAGGAGATAAGAACCGCGAGCGAAGTGGATAGAGAGACGGTGCGACGGATGGACAGGCGAACGGCGGCGTCAATGGACCGGTGCCAATCGAGCGATGGTTCGCGTCGATACCGGAAGGAGACCATGCGGACCGCCTACAAAGGGAATTCCTCCTAAGGCTCTGAGCCCGCTGGAAAGCGGATTTCAGCGCAGTGCGGAGCCACTTCGGTAGGCGATCTAATTTTATCGGAGATCAAGGGCGAAAGGGGTATCTTAGCCGGCTCCGAGCACTTGCGAATGGTGATTTCATGCTTTCCAAAGATAACGTGGAAAAGACCTTATTGAAGGTCAATGAGGCGTTAAGGAAATTTCAGCGACTTCAAGGACCATCCCCCCGAATGGGTGCCTTTTCTTGCGAGCTCCCACAAATGCTGTTCCCTTCTCTTCCATCGGTGTATCCCCTTGGGTAAGAATCCTCGCCAATAGAGAGTACACATAAAAAGGGAATTCCTACTAAAACTCTGAGCCCGCTGGAAAGGGGATTTCAGCGCAGTGCAGAGCCAGTTCGGTAGGCGATATGATTCGAGATCAAGGGCGAAAGGGGATCTTCGCCGGATCCGAGCCTTTGTGAATGGTGATTCCATGCTTTCCGAAGATGACGTGGAAAAGACCTTATTGAAGGTCAATGACGCGTTGAGGATATATTATCAGCGACTCTAAGGACCACCCCCCCCCCTCTCCGAAAGATCCCGAACGCAGCGAACGCATAGGCCCTCCAAGTTACGGGCACCGAAGCTACGGGTCCACGAAGTGGCATCCCTGAGCGTTATTTAGTGAAGGGATCGGCCTAATTAGACGAATTTACGGGAAGGCCACTCTGAGCTTTTGGGTGGTTTTTCCTTTTTAGACCATACTGGTAGAGGTGTAACGCAGTGAACGCATAGGCCCTCCAAGTCACGGGCACCGAAGCTACGGGTCCACGAAGTGGCATCCCTGAGCGTTATTTAGTGAAGGGATCGGCCTAATTAGACGAATTTACGGGAAAGTCACTCTGGTTGGAAATGTTTTGGTGTTCGGAAGTGCTCATGCTCCGCTTTTTCAGAAGAAAAAGGTGGAGGAAAATAAAAACTGTAAAAGTGCCGAAACTTCTGTACAGCCTGCGGGTGATCGAGCTTGAGCTGGGCATTCACTCAAAAATCTCCGCATTACTCAGCCGTGAAAGAGGTGCTCATCAAGGCTCACGGAGAATAAAGACGAAGGACGCCAAGAAAACTAAAGCAGCAGTCGTCGAGGCACTAAAGGTCATCCACGACCAGGCGGTTGCCCAGGAAAAGGCGGCCAAGGAGGAGCGTGAGACTCATTCGTTGATTATCGGGTGCAACCAGGTGGGGAGAAAGTAGCACAAAAGGAAGCCAAGTGTACCACAAGTTGCGGACGAGACGTGCAAACTTGCAGGAATCGTTTCTCCGTAGCAGACGAGCCTGCTATAAATTAGATTTAGATGCACCAGAACAGTCAATTCTTCAGAAGCCAAGGACTCCAGAGAACAAACAAAGAGTTCTTCGTCCAAATAAACAACTATTAAAAGAAGTTACTCTCAAGTTTGGTCCCATACACTTTGCGAAACCGCAGCAGCCGTCCGGTCAAATGTCACCAACGCCAAAGCGGGCCTTGGTAAGCTCCTCTGATAACTTATTTTTTTCAACTTTTGACCCTCTCTGTGGCGCGGGGTCCGCTGACTTATTTTGTTAAGCCACTTCTCTCCATTAAATGTCTGATCGGGATGGGTGCCAACTGTCTTCAAGCCTGCATGTAGTGTATCTAGACGGCTTTTCGGGCACTTCGAGCTCGAGACCATTTATAAACGGTGTCAGAATTCTCATAAAGTATACGACCATATCATCGAAGGTGTGCTTCGCACACTTTCTCATTTAGTCCCGAAGTGCTTGCTGGTATTCGCACGCCACTCGTTGGGCTGGGATACAGGATGCGAATCCAATCAACCAATTTTTCGGGAACGCCGTGCTCTCGTAAGGCCATACAACCATACGCGCTACACGATTGAATGCCCTTTCCCTCCTCAAGTCAATGAAGACTATGGACATGCTTCTGCTTCTCACGATGTCTTTCCAAAAGAGGTGAGCGGCATGCATTTCATCGCTGGTGCCACAGCCTGTCACGAAGCCACTCTACCTGGTAGAGATCTAAAGGAGCGGATGCGACTGCCAACTCGCTCACAATTTGTCATGGTATGCGAGAGCAGGGGGAAGATAATTTGAGAAGACTGCAGGTCCTAACTTTTTCATCCAGATCGGAACCGTGTTGCTCTCTTGTCGCCCTCTGGACACCTTCTTCTCTGGAACTACCTAATTAGATTTTCGTCAAACGTCGTCTGAGCCTGTTGCTTTGCCTGGCTTATCGGCTTGAGAGCTGCTTCTGTTCCTTCATGGATATCTTCTGAAAGAGACCCCATTTTGGTTCGCAATATTCTCTCCGTCGCCTTAGAAACCTCTTCCGGTCCATCAGAAAACGCCCTTTTTGTTCATTCCGGCACTTCCGCTGAAAGGTGATAAGGGGAGTCGCTCTTCCGGACTTTGTTCCCACGATGGCTAGATTATGGGATCCATACCCGGAAGGCGCTATCTTTGGCCCATCATGTGTTCTCCGTGACCGAAACCAGGCGATCACTTGACCATGGTTGTGGCAGTTACGTGCCCTTTGAGACCGCCAAAGACAATTGGAATGTCTTCTGACGATATCTCAGCTGTCTTCCCCTCAAGCAGAGACCGGAATTAGTCCTTTGATAGCTCGCTGCATCTTGTTTGGAGAATGTGGTACGCACAAAAGAAGTGGATTCGATAGCTAGAGCGATATCCATCAAACGGTCACCGAAAAATTAAACGCTAGCTATAGAGGAAAGCCGCGACCAATGTTTTTCGACTTATAGCTGGACCATCTTGTCCCCTGCACCGCACCTCGGCAAACTAATCTTGCCAGTGGCTTGCCACCTTGCATGAGAGTCCCTCAAGGTCTGCAGTGTCCAAAAATCTAGCGACTGGCAATGAGTAAGCAGTCTACTGTGTCACTCTACAAAAGTCTTCTGAATGCTCCAGGAATGTTCATCAGAAAGTCGACGGATCTGCACCACCTCCACAACAACAGTCACATCAACAGCATCAACTGCCGCAACAACAACACGGGTCGCAACATGAGCATGGTGAAACAACAAAACCTGCTGCAACAGCCCATGCGAAACAACAAACGTAACTGAAGCAGCGACATCCGCACCGGCAACCTCCACATCAATAACAACCTGCTGGCAACCAACTCAAAGGAGTTTCGCCCAAGAGTGTTAGATTAACCTATCGATACTAGATCAGATACAGTAGGCCAGGTAGGCAGATACGGTTTAAGATGCCAACGAACTGCTGTTTAGCGCTGCAGTTAGCGTTCAAGAGTTGACACAAAAATGGGTGTTATGGGCATGAGTTGTCGTGGTTCAGAGGCAATCGCCCTGCTCATCCCTCAACACGACGCATCCAGGTGGTTCAGAGTCCCCGTGAGCCCCGGACCTAGGACTCACCTCATCCCAGGGGTCCTCCTCGGGGACCACACTGGTCTCCCCCCAGTGCAGCCTCCGCTCTCCGAGGGTCTACAGGGTTCCTATCCCAGGGGGGTCGTGGGGGGAACTTGCGGTAGCACTGTCCCCAGGCGGCTGGTCTACCCCTGGCCCGGCCACAAGGACCAAACCAGGGATTCCCTGGCCGCCGGACGCACAACCGGTAGGACTAAGCAAAGCACACAAGCCTACGAACTGCATGACACAACATCCTACAGCGCCCTAGTCGGGCCCCAGCCCTGGCGCTCCCCAGTGCTTGCCCTGACACATGAGTAAATAGCACAAACAACACAAACTATAAACACTCACATTTATTGTTACGGGAAACCTGAACATCTGCCAACCTTCTTTCTCCTACTTTCATTCCTGCCGTTGTGGACGACCAATCCATCGGACCATAGTTGACATAGTTCGCGGTAAGAGTGGCAAGGTTACTCTGCCGGCCTGCGCGAGTGATAGTCCTCGTAGCGACAGGTGCTACTCGGACCTGCACTCCACGTGAGCCTGGCATTGACCTTCTCTACAGGCAGGAGAAGGGTATTCTCCTCCCCGCAGGGAAGGGTGCCAAGAGAGCAACGCTGCGCGGAGTCTCTCGCCGGCCGCTTTATATAGCAGCACGCAGCGGGACATCACTGGCCCCGCGCCTATTGGTTGACGCGGAGCAGCGCATAGTTTGGCCGTAGGGCGCGAGAGAGCTCAGTCGCTCGGCGAGGCCCGGGCAACAGTCGCGTTCCGCGACAAGAGTCTCGAACCCGATCGGGACTTTAACTCGAATCCCATTCTCACAGAGCGGACCACAGCCTGACCTGATGGGTCGGGGGGGGGGGCTAGGGTGGTCAGCGGTATATGCGGGTGCCTGGGGTGTAGCTTTTGCCCCTAGACATCTCGTCATAGCTCGTGTCAGAGCTTTCAGACAACATTTTTCAGACGCTCCCAAGTGAGGGTAGTATGTGAACGACATCGCTCACCCACTCGCAGTCCAGGCGTTCATTCCTTAACACGTTTACGACAAGCGCGTATTGCGGCAAAGCGCCACGTGGGACAATGGCGTGCTTTCGCATGCGTCCGCCCTGAGCCACCGGTGGCCCATGTTGTCCCTCGTGGGCCAGTTTTTTGCCGCTATGTCAGATTTCGCAAAATGATAAGTCAGTCGTGTAGGGACTGCTATTTCAACTATCTCTGACCCTATTGGGTGCCATCTCATGCCCCGTCCTCTGCGATCATGCTCACTCTTTAGCGTGATCGTGATTTCCAAAATGTGTTCCATAACTTCTGTTCCTAAGAAGTTTCTTGGAATTTTCTGCTTTTGACACATTACAATGATTCATAGATGGTCTCAACGACGCATAGCCGGCCGCGCCCACTTTTTAACAGGTGTGTTTTATGTTTAATTTTCAATCCTTATCTCAGCGTTGACGCTTTCAAACGCACTCTTCACATATTGCTCACAGACAAGCAATTGCACAAAGATGCATAAGGCTCCGCACACTCAGCTCCGCCTACTTTAGATCGATTTTCGCGATTTGTAGCAATATTTTACTATCACTTTATCCATATTTTATTTCCACTATCCATATTTTATCACTTGTTCGCCATCTCAAGACCACCAAATGCGTTAATACTGAGAAGGAATGATACGTTTGTGACCAGAATGCCAAATAACACAAGTGTTCGAGTTTGTACCCAATTCGGTGCCAAGGACATCGCTGGCGCCAAAGTGGCGCCCGCTGGCGCTAGGTGGCGCCAACTTTGGAAGGCAACGATGCATTTGTGACAAGGATGTCAAAAAACTTAGGTGTAGAGCTTCCTATCAAATTCGGTGTCAGAAAGATCGCTGGCGCCAAAGTGGCGCCTACTGGCTCCATATGGCGCCAATGACAAATGAGATCTCATGTTCATGATCATAGACCCGCACAGTCCCTGCAGCCAAGGTTTCGTCCAAAAAGAACTATTTTGGAGGTTTGTGCCGCAGCAGTAGCTAGTTGAAATTTTCAGTAATTTTCAGTAATTTTCAATTCAAAATATCTCATGGAGGCAGCAACATTTTTCTTTCTCGTACTTGTTGGGAACTCACCTTCCACAGGTTACTGGAAAGCAAGGAAGAGACCTACTGAGACTGCCGGCCATAACCCAAAAAGTGATGGAGAAAGTCATGAGCCACAGGTGGCTCAGATTGTCCCACGTGGCCACTCACTCATGAGCCACCGGTGGCTCAGGATGTCGTCAACGTGTTAATCAACCTCAACCATACCCATTAGGTTACTTTCATACTTTGCTGCAGTGTCCACCAGGGACCACCAGCGACAATCAATGTATTGGGCTACAGCGCTAGAGATTCAGCGCCTACCAGCATCAAACAACGACTAAGAACACGGTATGGTGCAGTAGTATGGTGGTTGTGCACACGCCACAGTTTCACGTCACCTAATCCAGCTGCTTCCTCCCATACTCTAGTACTACTCTGTAACCATACTTCCCTTGTCCCTCAGGACGCTGATGGTAGCAGGTGGACAGACGCTGGCTCCCCCTATATCAATATCTGAACTTTCTTAGTCGTTGGCGCTGACGACGTCTGAAACGTAGATCTCGCTGATGGGCGCTGGTGACCGGACGATAACGCGAAGTATGAACCGGCTAGAGGACCATGAGAGAATCGGGCCCTAAGGCATTCGTGCAGCACCGTGGGTATTTCATCCGATGTCAGAGGATGACACATCCGTTCTGGTTCGTTTGTAAAAATAACAAAGGAACATCCCCTTCGAAACCATGCAAGCAGGGCTAAACTAACTCTTTCAGGGGAAGTCCCTTATTCGTTATTCACGTTCTCCCAAGTACACGAAAGTTATGGCAAGGGTATCAGGCAGATTAAATAAGTTCCAGTTGAACAAATTGCTGAACTGCTTTGCCATGCATAGGATCATATCCATAAGACCATTCGAAAGGATATTAACGCTTGGAACCTTGGAGGATGGACGGAGGGATCTTCGGAGCTCATGCAAAGCTTGCGTACCAGATGTAATTCGATATAAAGGAGGCTTTTTTTCCTAAGCTGAAGAGGGGAGCTGGCTCCGGAGAGAGTGAGCGGTTTCAAATACACTACGCTAACAAACGTCGGTTCTAGTTCTGCTAAAAAGTCTTCTAATGCATCCTCCACGCTTACTAGCTCTAGACAATGAAGTAAAAGACAGACTACTTTTTTCTGAGGATGGTAATCGGCATGTGCGAGGCGAGGGAGTTCACAGCTGCAGCGCCATGCCAGTAGCGCTCACGCTGTCTTCAGTGTACATCACTTGCGTTGATCCGTGCTCCCGCAACGAAACCTGCTTGCTGTGCAGAGAACAACAGATAGAGAGCCCATACAGGTGGTATGTCTCGCCATGCTTGGGCCTGCGACTAGCCATGCGGCAGCGCCAGAGACCGTATCCGGGCATCACTGTACCCCCTTTCCCCATCTCCACTCCTGTGCACTTATAGCGGAAAAAAGCGTGTTACTGGAGCTGCGGACCCGCTAAAGTCACACATGGAAAGCACCAGGATCCGCGGAAGAAAGCGTACATATTCTCTCTAACGAGCTGGGGTAGTGATGATCATCTTCTCTTCAACGAGCTTGGGTAGTGATGATGGAACGATGTTGAGACATTACAGGATTCCCGTACACAAAGCGAGGGACCTGCAGCAAAGGGATCGGACGGTGCACAGAACAAGGCAGGAGCAAAAGCCATAGCGGCCAGACTAGCTAATCCATCCGCCACCATTCCAGACAAATATTACGCAAGTGCAGCCCCAAGCGTTACCTGCACGAGAACTACCTCGTGCTGGCTTGTTTCCAACGGCAGCCGAACCAGTCGCAGAGCGTTCAGCTTCGCCACTGCAGTAGGCAGATTTGAATAAGTCACCAGGGGAATCGGACCGAAAGACGCCTAGAACCCAGGTGTCCTCGAAGAACAACTCCATCCACTCCACATTTTTTTGCCTTCCCAAGAAATAACTGTGCTTCATTAATTGGCTCTACTCTTCTCACTTTGAACAAATCATAGAATTATTAATACTCAGAGTACTTCATGAATGAAACGTAGCAAGTGAATAACAAATACTTGACAGTAAATTTATTAGCTTTTTGTTCCACGTCCCTTTGACGAATGAAAAAGGGCACAGTTCGGTTCAGTGGGAGCGGGCCTGATAAATTTAGCTCAGATCGCGAAGACCAGTAAGATCATGTGAGCAAAGTGCTTCACTCACACCATTTCGCAGCTTCACAAGAAATTACTTGTCATGTAGTATGAGCTGACAGAAACAGGTGCAACAAAGTGCAAAATACCCCCTCCAAGCCAAACAGCGCAACATATGTATAGAGCTGGGCACGAACCCTTTTTCGATGTCCTTGCCCTTCTTGCATTTGTACAGTTTTCACTTGCAGGCCATTTCCCTCTCGCGGAAGCTTCATGAGCTCTACAGCTCGCGGCGCATTGGAGACGGAGACTGAGCAAAGAGCATACGTTGCAGGAAAAACAAAGGCAGCTGAACTTCAAGGGCACACCTACCTGAAGGACAGGAACGGACAGCTGTATGCCGCCGAGTCAGCACTGATTCTTGCCATGCGAAGATCAAATCATTGGGCAAGGGTGTTAGTGGGCCTTATTTTTTGGCTTGAATGATCGATTGAACCGAAACCATGTAAGAAAAGAAAAGAGCTCATGCCGAATTTTGCAGGGGCATTTTGACTTACAAGGGAGGTGTTTCAGGTCATGACGCGCTTTTTGGGAATGGCTTGTTGTAGGGTCGGCATACAAGAAGTCAGCAAAAAATGGGTTTGCATTTTTGGCTAACTTGGGCGTTTTTCTGGTAGTAAAAACGGAGTGGCGGTTTTACCAAGGTTACTGGGCTCCGTTATCCTTGTAACTTCGAGCATGCATAGTTTATGAGACGGTCACTGATTAGGCCTCAAAATAGATTCGATTAAAGTCAAAATGTAAGTATCATGTGGTAACACACTTGGCATGCACCGACGCAAGAGTGATGTTTTTGTCATCAAACTCTTCACCACCACTGCAAACGGATCGGATGGCGCAGTAGATAACACGACGGGTTCTGGATGACACGGCGGGGGGGGGGCGCTTTGTGGATCGGATCCTTCTCGCGGGAAATGTTTTGCATTTTTCAGCTTTCCATTCATTCACGTGCCTGTGTGTCTGGCAGTAGAAATAAGTCAAGTATATGCCATTTGAAGGCATATACTGTGGCCACATTGTGGCCAGAAAGCGTGCTTGTGCTGCCCCTCGTAGTTCATGTCAGAAGGGTTATCGCAATGAAATACCATCACATTTATATTCAGCGGGTTGGATTACCCCTGGGGACTAATTTCTAGCAAGTCTGACGTTTCGATCTTACTTGGAAAATGTGGGCTATTCTATGGACATTTGGCAGCAGGCGGAGTCCACCCACCATGGATGACTGGTGTTAGGATGGTATTTTCTATGGTAATCAGGAAAATGATGCAGGCGGCTCATACAAGTGAGCCAGGTATTGTTCTTTGCGAAAAGACATGAGTGAAGGGTTATTTCAGTGCAAAGACCAGTCATCACCAGCATGCTAGTCGGATTATTGGCTATCATCCAGGCGCGACCATCTCTAGCCCATTTTTTCGAGGTTGAGTCAGAACCTCGGATTTCCTCAAGGTTTTTTTTCCAGAGGTTGTTTGACCCCCTAACACGAATATGATATCTATTTCGCACGGAGAGACCTGTGAGTCGCGCTACAGGTGCAAATTCACTGCGCCAGCCCACCCGCAAGAAGAAAAACAGCGAAGGAAAACCTATATAAGTCCGCTCAGAGAATCGTTCCGCGAATTTTAAAGGTAGTTTCGAGTTTATTGTGTCAAGACGAGTACAATGATATGCACTCACTGCAAATGGCCAGGCTGTCCTATTGGCCTTTCCTGGATGACACCTTACAAACCAGCACAGTTGTGTGGAGAACCTTGTTTCCGGAAATGTTCACGTCTCTTTGCGTTGATTCAGATACACTGGTGCCGCAATAAGGATCCGAACCGAATCCCGCATTGTCGTGCCATACAGGACCCATCGTGCTATCCGGTACGCCATCTGATCCGCAAGCAATGGTCGTGAAGGGAGCGCTGACAAAAACATCACTCTTGCGTCGGTGCATGCCAAGTGTGTTACCACATGATACTTACATTTTGACTTTAATCGAATCTATTTTGAGGCTTAATTAGTGACCACCTCATAAACCATGCGTGCTCGAAGTTACAAGCAGAAAGGAGCCCATTAAGATTGTTAAATCCGCCCATTCTTGTCAAATTCTTTTCACTGAGTTTTTGACCTACCCAGAAACGCATCGCAAAAATGAAACCCATTTTTGTGACCCTTGTATGGACCCCTACAACAAGCAATAAACCATTTCCAAAAAGCGTGTCATGACCTGAAACACCTCCCTTGTTAGTGACACTGATTTGAACCCTTTGTTAGTGACACTGATTTGAACAGCTTTGTATCACACGAGTTTCTTACAGTACTTTTTACTACTTCCTTATTTCTTCGTCTGCCCATTCAGTTGACATAATTCTCTCTGGAAGTGCTCTGTCTATTATCCTGCACCATTTCCAGCAGGATACAGCATCATTAAAAGAATTCCATCAACAGGAGGGACTTCTTGGTTGTTAAGGACAGGGTCATATTTGGTCGATGGGCCGTATCTGATCTCGGTAGGAGCTTTAATTACTGCAGAGAATACTGCAGTCAAGAGGGTTTACCGGCAATAAGACCCTCTTGACTGCAGTATTCTCGCGACTTCCTCTCTCATGTCCGCTATAACAACCCCTTTTCGTGTGGCATACTTGCAAAAGTGCTATACGAGGAGGTCGTGTGACATCGCCATTTTTCCCATCCCGATGCTGTACCCTAGTCCTAGGCGGGCTGAACGACACATATGATTCCATCGGAGACCAAAACTTCTCCCATCAGACGACATGCACAACTATGTACCTAGCCGAACCCGATTGCTAGAAGAATATTTCGCCATAATCGGTAAGGCGGAGACACAGAAGCATCGTGCATTTCTTACTTACTCCCCTGATACTGGCAAAGAGGCAGGGCACGCTCGTGTGGTAGTTTACTAGCCCCTCCTTTACGATGATTGCAGCATAAGCCTTCGAAGTTTGAACAATCCCAGATTTCCCTATCACCACATATATCACCATATATACAGGGGGGGGGGCAAAAAAAAGACCTTTCGACCGATTCACATATCAGCAAAGTTTTCGCAGCCCACACAGAGGACGTGGATACGAACACCAGGGCGGAAGATACCCAAGATGTTCCTCGATAAGCAGGAGCTGGCCCTCGCCCATCACCTTCATGTACACCAAAATATGAGGTCATCTCCAGTCGCAGCCTGACTGAAGAAGACCTTCGAAATTCATGTCACCTCCAAACAGCTGCGAAATTTCTGCTGTGAAGCCACCCATGGATAGCTACCTGGAGAGCAGTACTCTCGATCTGGAAAACCTCCATCATCGAGCAGCTCCGTCAACGTCGCTACGATCTAGGACATCATCTTCACCTCAGTCGCCAAGGCGCCAGTTGATGGTGGGAACCGGACGTACCTGTAATGGAGAGACCGATATTTCCTTCGTGGGGCCCACTAAAGGTGAGCGCTGGCGGTTGCATTGGGCAACTCGTGAAGAATATCCTCTTCACATGTGATCGCCCGTACCTTCTTGGAAACTTTGTACTGCTACAGCATTTAGTGCCACCACATGAAATCGAAGGGCGTTGGAGAAACTCTTGCCTACTTGTAATGGAAGGGCGTTGAGTACCTGAACAAGGTGGAATATCTAAGCAGGTAAACTGACCTAGACCCCTCAATTACCTGGCTCGGGCGGAGTTCAATAGGGTGGTCTACTGGCGGAGAAATCAACAATCTCGCTAAACTCACGCACCCACTGACGGTCGCGTGGCAGAATCTCTCGATGGCGCTCCTCCAGAAGGCTGTGGCGGAGTATCGTGATAGTATTTGATATGCTCTTTAATATGGTGGTAGAAATGCCGATAATAATTTAATGAAGTATAACTTATAGCGCCTCGAAAGTCGAATAAGAAAAGTTTTTTTCGCCCCCCCCCTTGTATATAATTCGCTTCGTCTGTTTGTTTTTTTTGTGTTCTAAGTTTGTTCTTCTTGTCCGGAAATTCGGTTTGACTGGAAGAACGACTTAGAGAGGTCGGTAGGTGGATGGGTAGAGCATGCGGACAAAGAAATAAAAAGCACACTTGAGCTATGCGAAGCCCCCGCCCACAGTGGGCGGGGCACTCGCTGAAAATTTTGGGGTTCCACAGAAAATGTTCATAATTCGCTCCGGAGCAGGCCTAAAGATGGGGGAAAACAGGGAATAAGGTTACTAAGGAGGTCGCCAGACTAACTGCGCAGACACATCCAAATGGGCGGGACATACTCAAGGTGGCGGTGCTTCGCAATAAAAATCAGTAACTCGGTGCGCGGGATTTCAGAAGCCGCAAAAAGCTCAGTGCAGAATGCAAATACCTTGGCGAGTATTGGGCATGCTCAAATGTGTTGAGATCCGCCACATTTGGGCGAAGCTTGCCCTAAACCGCAGGATACTCATTTCAAAAGTTCGTAGCTCGGTTCCAGAGCACTGCAAAAGACCGGAAAAACGTGCGTCAAGGTCGGCAAAGGTTCGCCGGTGAGGACTGTGGGGCGCAAAACATTGTGGCGCGGGTCTGCTTCCGGTTTCGGCGGAGTCAGACGAAAATCTGTGAAATAGGTTCAGAGCACGCTCCAGACACTGGACAAAAAGTGGACTAAAGTCAGCAGAGGTTGTCGATTGAGAAAATGGTGGGGTATACATGTGGTGGGCGGGCCAGCGCGAGGTGGGCGGAGCCAGACAAAAAATCTCCAAAACTCTTCCAAAGCACTTCAAAGATCTGAAAAAAACGGCTGGATTAAGGTCAGGCAGGGGTCGGCCGGTAGAGAACTGTGGGGCACAAAAATTGAGGGGGAGCTGCTTCGAGAGCTGGCGGAGCCAGACAGAAAAGTGTCTGTACAACGGTTCCAGAGTTACTCCGAAGACTCGAAATTAAATGAATTTCAGCGTCAGCACGGGTCGCGGTTAAGAAAATGTGGATAATACATATTGGTGGGCGGGGCAGCCTGAGGTGGGCGGAGGCCAGACAAAAACTCTCCAAAACTCTCCAAGCAGCTTCAAAAGACCTGCAAAAACGTGGGTAATGTCAGCAGAGGGTCACGGTGAGGACTGTGGGCGGCACAAAAACTTGGGGGTCGGGCCTGCTTCGAAGTGGGCGGAGTCAGACAAAAGATCTGCAGGAAAAACGGTCCAAGAGCACTCCTTTTTCTGTGTTCGTAAGTTTTGTTCTTCCTGTCCGGAAATTCGGTTTGACCTGAAGAACGACTTAGAGAGGTCGGTAGGTGGATGGGTAGAGCCAAATGGAAAAATAAAAAGCACACTTGAGCTATGCGAAGCCCCCGCCCACAGTGGGCGGGGCACTCGCTGAAAATTTGGGGTTCCACAGAAAATGTTCATAATTCGCTCCGGAGCAGCCCTAAAGATGGGGGAAAACAGGGAATAAGGTTACTAAGGAAGTCGCCAGACTAACTGCGCAGACACATCCAAATGGGCGGGACATACTCAAGGTGGGCGGTGCTTCGCATAAAAACAGTAACTCGGTGCGCGAGAGTGTTTCAGAAGCCGCAAAAAGCTCAGTGCAGAATGCAAATACCTTGGCGAGTATTGGGCATGCTCAAAATGTGTTGAGATCCGCCACATTGGCGAAGCTTGCCCTAAACCGCAGGATACTCATTTCAAAAGTTCGTAGCTCGGTTCCAGAGCACTGCAAAGAGCCGGAAAAACGTGCGTCAAGGTCGGCAAAGGTTGGCGCGGTGAGGACTGTGGGGCGCAAAACATTGTGGGCGGGTCTGCTCCCGGTTTCGGCGGAGTCAGACGAAAAATCTGTGAAATAGTTTCAGAGCACGCTCCAGACACTGGAAAAAAAGTGGACCTAAGGTCAGCAGAGTTTGTCGATTGAGAAATGTGGGGTATACATGTGTGGGCGGGCCAGCCGCGAGGTGGGCGGAGCCAGACAAAAAATCTCCAAAACTCTCCCAAAGCACTTCAAAGACCTCGAAAAAAACGGGATTAAGCGTCAGGCAGGGGTCGCCGGTGAGAAACTGTGGGGGCACAAAATTGAGGCGGAGCCTGCTTCGAGGTTGGGCGGAGCCAGACAAAAAGGTCTGTACAACGGTTCCAGAGTAACTTCCGAAGACCGAATTAAATGAATTTCAGGTCAGCAAGGGTCGCCGTGTTAAGAAATGTGGATATACATGATTGTGGCGGGGCAGCCTGAGGTGGGCGGAGGCCAGACAAAAACTCTCCAAAACTCTCCAAGCACTTCAAAAGACCTGAAACAACGTGGGTTAAGGTCAGCAGAAGGTCACCGTGAGGACTGTGGGGCACAAAAATTGGGGCGGGCCTGCTTCGAAGTGGGCGGAGTCAGACAAAAGATCTGCAGAAACGGTCCAAGAGCACTCCGAAGACCGGAAAAAGTGGATTAAGGTCAGGCAAGAGGGTCGCCAGTGAGGATTGTGGAACACAAAAATTGGGGGTGGAGCCTGTTTCGAGGTGGGCGGAGCCGGACAAAAATTCTGCAGAACGGTCTCCGTGGGACGTACGTTCCTTGCTTCGCCAGTCCGTTTCCCAACAATCGCTGCGGCATAGGCATTCGATAAGTGGTGGGGATGGAGCTAGCGCCGAGCCAAAATCCACGCTCCGTAGGCGAAGCCCTGACTTGCTCCAGTGATGGCGACTGTGCAGATGCCAAAGCATCAACACGCGGATGGCCGGTACTCAGTAAACTTTCATAGTTCTCTGTCACACTTCAGAAATTGTCAGAAAGATACCGATTAATCTTTATTTGATGATGGCCTTTTTGATGAAATGATCAATTTTATTTTGTCCTTTGTATGTACATTTCAAATAACCTTATAAGCAAAATTTGGCGAATATCAACGAAGTGAAGACAGCGTTCGAGTTCATGACGGTTTGGCTGCATCAGGCTGTATATCAATATATTGAGTGAAGAGGTTTTGACGGCTGAATTGGAACATTCTTCGACTGCCGATTTGGAACTGCGGCCCTAGGAACACCAGAAGACTGCGATAGAATCGGCGCTTTGGTTACCAGCGATGGTCCGGCTGTCGGTTTATTCCCTAATGGAAGCTGAGTTGTCGTGGGCTTAGGTGGCACTGGTGGTTTCGCTAAGGGTCTAGATGAGGATGGAGCTGATGACAAAGGTGTTTGAAGAACAACTGCTGGTTGGTTTGATGCTCCACTTCGATTGGTCGTGGCTCCTAGCCCCGCAGTTGGAGTTTTTGGAACTACAGCAGATGGCATTTTACTTTGTACTGAAACCACTGTTGCTGCTATCTTTATCTGTGCCTCAACGATCCCACTACTTGCTGCTTTTGATGTGAGCTGTGACTGAAACGCCGTCTCATCCTTGTTTAGAACTGATGTTTGCTGCGTCGCCTTCAGCAGTTGAGGAAGTCCAGGAACAGCGGCTTTTTGCTCACCCTGTTGGCCAGGCGGACCGATATTCCTTGTTGTATTGCCCTCTGGGATTGAACAGCTCCTGAGACTCCAGAGCCCGTTTTAACTCCCCTGCTGACCTAGTGGAACCGGAGAATAAGCAAGGAGAAGCATGAAGAAGCAAGAATAAGCAAGAGTGATCAAGTATATGGAAGAAGGAGCAAGAAGAAGCAAGAAGAAGCAAGAATAAGCAAATATACAGGGGGCCAAAAAAAAGTCACTTTGCTTTATTGAATTTCGAGGCGCTATAAGTTACACTTTATAAATTCTGATCGGACATTTCTACCACCATATCAAAGAGCTTATTAAATACTATTGTGACACTCCGCCACAGCCTTCTGGAAGAGCGCCATCGAGAGATCCTGGCACGCAACCGCGATGTGGTCCCTGAGATCAGCGACATAGTCGCTTTCTCCGCGACCGTAGACCAACCTATTGAACTCCGCCTAAACCGGATAAGTGAGGGGATTCAGATCAGGTGATGACCTATGACCTACTTGGATATTCCATCTTTTTTAGGTACTCAGCCCCCTTCCATTCCATGTAGGCGAGGGTTTCTCCAACGCCCTTCGATTCCACGTGGTGGCAGCCAATGCTGTAGCTGTACAAAGTTTCCAAGAAGGTACGAGCAACGACATGTGGGGAAGATATTCTTGAGTTGGTCAATGTAACCGTCAGCGCTCAGCTTCAGCCCGGAGGCCATGAAGAAAATATTGGTCTTTCCATTCCAGGTGCGTCCGGTCCATAGCATCAACCCGCGCCTTGGCGACTGCCGTGAAGATGATGTCCTAGACCGTGGCGACGTTGTTGGAGCTGCTCCATGTTGGAGGTATCCAGATCGAGTACTGGTCTCCAGGTAGCTATCCATGGGTGACTCCGCACTAGAAGTTTCGCAGCTTTCGGAGGTGACATGAATTCCAAAGGTCATCTCCAGTCAGGCTGCGATTGGAGATGAGTTCATATTGTGGTTTACATGAAGGTGATGGGCCAGAGCCAGCTCCTGCTTATCGAGGAACATCGTGGGTATCTTCCGCCGTGGTAACGTACAATACCGCCCCCAATTTTTGGAAAAAAAAGCTGCTTAATCCGCCGGAAACCGCCGCAAACCGCCGCAATACGCCGCACTGCTATAACTCCTTCCAAAAGAGCTCAAATGAAAAGCCAGGCATACCCTTAGATTCAGCTCTACGCGGCGAATCCAACGGTACAATAATCGCTAAAATTCCTTGGAAAAGAAATGACAAAAAACGCAGATCCCGCTTTTTGACCCTTTTTTTGTTATAACTCGATTTGTGTGAACCTCTCTTGTACAGAACCACTGCTAGACTCAGCTCGTCGAGTTCTATAAGCTAGCATCCCAAAAAACAGAAAAAGTGGAAAATGAAACTGTGCTTTCTATCGAAGTACCTGAGGACATTCGTTAGCGAGCGAGTCTCGTAAATAATATATAATATATAATTGTAACCACAGGGCAAACGTTGGGAATTAAATCATTGTAAGATCAAATAATGTACTGCAGCGCGTGAGAAGTGATCGAAAACTAGACAGTTGTGTTTTCCAAAGGCTGCTGATCATTTTGGTGCCCATTTTCCCGAAAATTGAGGGGTTTCGCTCGATCTCACTTCCGGACGATATAGCCTTTTCAGTCCGAAAAATCTCGAGCTGTGGTTTACTTCGGACCACATGATGTGGTTTACTTCGGACCACATGAGTACAACGTGTCTAATATATGGATCCCTGCTTTCCTTGATGTTCGCGACTTTCAAGAATCGAAGAAAGTCGAAAAGAAGAGTTTTTTCAACACTTGCAAAGGGCTTTTCGTGCTATACCAGAACAATTGCTCGATTTTCAGCGTTTCCAAACAGGGCTCCCAGCGCTCTGAGTGGCTCTGCGAGTTCCATAATGGAGCTTTATACAGTACGCCCTGTGCTTTTAGACAACTTAAAGGGAAGTAGCGGCATGTGGCAGTTGTTATCGGGTGCCAACTCCAAGACCATTTCAAAGCAAATATCACATGTTTTTATGAGGAGAAAATTCCAGTCAAAGGTACACCATTCAAATCGCTATGAAAAATGCTATTCATTCATATAAAAATCATCTCGTGGAACTTACTACAACTTCTCCCGTTTTTTACGGCTATCTGCCCTGTTAACGGTCAATCGACTCCTAGGTAATTATCCCACCAATGTATCAGAGCACTGCATCGATCAATCTTAGTGATTTCATCGACCAACGTGCTCTCTTCTGTCAACTAATTTGGAAATGTTTTGTGAGGAATGCCGCTCTAGAGAATGTTTCTCTTATTTCAAATTTGAGTTTTCATCAAAATTCTAAAAATTTCCCATTTCGAACCACAAGCTCTTCCATCATGAATCAATATTCGTTGTCCTAGTAACTCTCCATGATCCACCAGATCATGGAGAGTTACTATGAATCGTCCAACCAAATTCTTGTACCTGAAGACAATCGAATGGTTTGTGCAGAGTTATCAATTGCTCACCTGTTTTGGTCCGGGTATCGATATAGTTTTGTACTTACAAGTTATCCTGGGTATTTGATCCTGTTTACCTACCGTTTTCATACCACACACAAATATATTGTAAATTACTTTAACCATTGTTATCGCCTTTACGAAGCCTCAACCGATCGCAGCTGTCGACCTCGGCGGTACTTCCGCTAATCACCTTAGGACCTTTTTCGCACATCATCAAGTGACTACAAATCGAATGTGCTCGAGATTTTACTACTTGTTTGAATGAATTAGGTCCCAATAGACTCGAAGGAAGTATTCTGCACAATGTTTGCTATGATTCTATTCGAAGTTCAGGGTGACATTCGGAGGATTTTTAAACTCTTCAATGCCAGAGCCTTATAACGAAATGAGTCGCTTGAAGCAGTAGAGCATAGAAAAATCTGCTGCATCCCGTTATATTACGCAAGTTTTATGGAGGAAATGAAGATAAATCAATGGAAGAGCTTGTGGTTCGAAATACGAAATTTTTAGAATTTTGATGAAAACTCAAATTTGAAATAAGAGAAACATTCTCGAGAGCGGCAGTAATCACAAAAGATTTGCGAAATAGTTGACAGAAGAGACCACGTTGAAATTACTAAGATTGATCGATGCAGTGCTCTGACACATTGGTGGGATAATTACCTAGGAGGTCGATTGACACAAGAGAGATTCGGCAGGCCGATGAGTCGTAGCAACCGTAACCCAAGTTGATTGGGGCGCGGATTCGGATTGGAGCATGCATGACCCTGGTCCTCTCCCTTGCCTTGTTTTTGTGATAATTTTTTCCCTGTGGTACCTATAATATATCCTTTTCTAAAAGAATCAGCTGTACGACTTTCACTCATTTGAGATCCGACTTATTGAGAACCCTATTTTGTTGCTTAATATGTGGTGTATAGCGTGCTGACCTTTATTCCAGGTTCAACTCAACTGTTCACAATTGCTAGTTACATAAATTCTTTAATTTGGAAGCTGAAAGGTTGATTTTTATACATTATTATCTAGTGTTTTTTTCTGAGGGCTTGTCGTCCTCACAATTTCTTCTCGCAAAATGCGATTTTTTTACAACATTCTTAGAAATCGTTCTGTTGAAACCATAAGAATCAGGGGCCATCTTTAGTCAGCGATTTAAGTCGAGTCTACACGTCCCCCTCCACTTTTTTTTCTAGGGGGTTATACGATCCCCCCTGGTTCGCTCCCTATTCGAGCTGCCGAAGGGGGGGGGGAGGGGTAGCACTTAGAAACAGTAACAACCATGAAAAGTCAGCGACCTTTCTCAGACGATCAGAACGCAAATGCGACTCCCCTCTCAAAGCGACCAAATACAATCCCACCGGTTGAGGAATCTCCAACAACCATGTGCCCTGATAAGAGATCACTTTCTAATTAGGAGTGGTTAAATGGTCTACAATGTCAAAGTAAAAAGAGGGAGATTGAATTTCACTCTGTGTTTTATCTCTGAGATGTTCTTCTCGAACGACCGGGCAGTGAAAGATCACTCAGTGCATTTTTCAGATATGCCATCGCCGTCTGAGCGCTTCTTGTGTGGTGAGGAAGTCAAACGCAGTTTGTATGACCATCTCTTCAAATACCACGATTATACGAAGAGACAGCTGGAGCGTCTGAAATGGTCAAGGAACCAAATTAGAAAACGGGGCAATGAAGAGAACAACATCCTTGTTGCGAATCGGCAGTCGCCTGTGGGCCACACACAAGGGTCACCGAAGGGTCGGTGAGCTTAGTCCTACTCCCGGAGCTGTCCTACGTGCGACCTGGCCAGTATCGTACGTAATCCGTCACACCCAATGGCTTTTAGCTACCTAGAGGCTACTTTCCCCGTGATCCACTCTGTACATAACATTGAAGTAATAAATGGTTATACCCTTACACCAGAATACAAGAAAGGACTAATCTATTTATGTCTTTGAAGTATACGAGATAAGATGTGGGTGTTAGTAACTCAATGATAAACACTGGAATAACTGAAGGATGAGAGAACATGTTAGAAACACAACTCACGTCGGGCCACCGCTCGTAGCCTGCTAGTTGACCAAGGAGAAATTTGATAGAGTCATAATGAATAGCAGTTCTAAGGGCCGAGGCCCCACGTGTCCGTCGCCGAATATGGAATAGTCGCGAGACGACCGCTTCGTAGCTAGACAGATGATGAACTAACCGGGAGGCCGTGATGGACGCCCTTTTATAGGCGCCGCACTTCGAGTGCGATCACGGATAGATCATAGTTGGTCATGGCGACGGTTACACGTGAGCACCGGCGCACCCTGAGGGATTTCCCTCGGGAGCGATCCTCGCGATCCGCGACACTCCCGCCCACAAAGAATCCCTCATTGGGCCTAAGCCTGAGCCCCCCGACTGCAGGCCGAGCGCACGGTGTGCTGCCAAAACCCGGCTTGACGCCAAAGAAAAAGAGTAGAAACCTTGGTCTTGTAGCTTAGCTTAGAGAAAGGGCTCGACTCCCATAATGAGCTAGCGCTACTATAAATGGAACTTATTACACTTAACTAAACAAGAAACAAAAGGCACTAATTAGCAACAAAACTAGATAAGTGAGGTAATGGATTAATAACAACGAGATAGCATGGTAAAGCACTTGAGTAAACACGAGGATCCATATACCGGCGTAATAATGAGGTTAGTAATAGGAGGCAAAATTATAACTTCAATGAGATTAGTAATGATAACATAACAGTAACAAATTGTAGTAACGAAGAAATAATGTAGTATGGTTATAATATGGCGTCGTAAACAGCAGCGGATATATACTTGAAGTAGTCGCGTGTGTCGGATCTGGAATTAAAGAATACACTCAAGAAGTAAGCGAACGAAAATGAAAGTAAACTTAGGGATAGAGTTCCCAAAGTGAACTATTGTCATAATTGAGTGTCGTAAGAACCGACGTCGGCGTTAAGCTGCAAGTGACGTAAAGCCTGAAGTGAGTAGGTGAGATAACAGAACAAGTGGTTAGAAAAAGGGGGTAAATACAAATGTAAAACTGAAGCCTCTTTGTGAACTATGACGAAATACCATTGGCGAAGTAATAATGGTGGTAGACAAGATGGCGCAGCGGTCGACGTCCTAAATGAACGGTTAAGGAAACACATAATCACTTACCTGCTGCGTCAGTCGATAATCGTGCACCATAATTACGTCGGCCACGGTCGTGTCTCTGGATTAAAGGGGAAACAAATGGACTATAAGGATGGAGTACGCGGGTGGTTGAACTAATACGAGTCGTCGCTGACGTCTGGCGAGAACCCCATATCCCTGGCCAATTCCGAGGCAGAGGGTCGTGGCGAAGGCTCTCGCACTCTCTCACGTGCCGGCTGGCGAGAAGGTCCCGGGCGGTCGGCATCCTGTGTCCTGTACCGGTCTCGGAGAGGTCGGTCGTATCGTCGGCGAGGAACGCCTCCTTCAGGCGGTGGCACGTAGGTGTGGTAGCTAAGCATCTCGTAAAGCTCGTCCGGCGGCATGTTGCCCAGATCGTTGACGGCAAACGGATTGAACACGCAGAACGATCTATGATGCCCTTCCTTCTCGCACAGACTGCAAGGGTCTCTGCGGAGGCACGAGGCCCAGTGCACTTTGAGGCAGTTGCTGCAAATCCCCTTCTCTTGGCTATGTCTAGCCGGGTGGATAGGTAAGGGTAGGCATCGCAATCCGACGAGTAATGGCCCATCTGCCTGCAGAAGGTGCAAGGTTCCACCTTTCCATGTCTCTCCGAAGGCACTTCGCGCACGGGGAACCTAGAGCGAGAGCGGTGAGCGGGAGGTTGACGTAGTGCCTGTCTCCCCTGAGAGTCATGACTAGGGCCTGACGCGGTGGACTGCGTGGCGGTACTCGTCTCCCGTAGGAACCGCGACTAGGCGAGCGACGTGGTGGACTACGTGGGGGTGTTCGTCTCCCGTAGGAGCCGCGAGTAGGCGAGCGACGTAGAGGACTACGTGATGGTGCTCGTCCTCTATGAGGGCTACGACTAGGGGAACGACGGGTTGGACTACGGCGGGACTTCGCTGGTGGTGCCGCGACTTCTTGTGGCATGATGGCGAGGGTACGCTTTCGCTTCGTTGCTCCCGAGTGTGATTCAGGTGGATTCGGAGGAGTGTTGGACCGTGGTCCAGCAGCCTCCGGGCGAGCGGGAGTTAGTTGCTTGTGGGAAAAACAGCTTTGGAATAGTTATCGTTGTTGCGGGTCGTTGCGACGGCTGCTCTGGGGCAGTTGGAGGGTACCCGCGAGCGTGTTCCTGCTGTACTCTATCGAAGCGAGAAACCTCAAGATAGTCGTCTGTTCTTCTTATTAGCAACGCGTCGGAGTAGTTCTCGCGCCACCAGCGTAAAGTCTGAATGTACGAACTAGGTTCGTCCGACCATGGAGGGGGATTGTAGAACGCCGACTGGAATCTGTATTGTTCGTCTTCAGCTGTGACGCGGACCGTTTTACGGTTCATGATGTGGACCATTTGGTGGGCTTCCATCACTCTGATCATGCGTGTGGCATGGGCTGTGACGGCTGAGCAATGTTGGAGTATTTCCATGACTTTTTGCTCAGTTAAGCCGACCAGCTGAAGGGTGGCTCTAAAGAAGTCCGTGTCGTCGTCCCACTTAAATAGACGGGGGATAAGTAGTTCCTGGAGTAGATCTCGGTTGACTGAAATGGAAGTAATACTATGAGTCAATTCGTGGATCCAGCCCATTAGATGGGTGTATCTGATGTCGAGGGGCTGGCGTCTTACTAGTAAAACAGCAAGATTGTGAAATGACTCAGTAGTATACTCTACTATTTCGAGCAACGTTTTCGTTATATGGACTACCTGAGAGACTGCATCGAAGTCCGACGGGCGGGCAGGCGTGGTTTCTCTGTCCGGGATCGTGATGTTCCTGATTTGGTCTCTCAGGACGTTGTTAGTTGTTATGTAGTCGAACACAGTGCGGAATTGACGTGCTGTCAGTTCCTCAACTGTGTACGGCTCCGCATTAAATGAACTATAGGGGGCTACATAAGGGTTTCCTGCAATTGAAACAGCCGTTGGATTCGTCCTGAGGGGCGCGTTTCGTCGTGTTGGTTCTGGCTCGTCTGAAAACTCTTGAAGAAATTCCGCCACCTGATCCATTCTTTCTTGCCTTTTCTTCAACGCTTGTTCCTTTGCTTCTTTTTCTGTCTTTTTGTCGGTAATTTTCTTGGTTTTCGTTCGCCAAACTGAGTAGGAGCCTCCCTCTGGTGTTGTTGTCCCTGCGGGTTCCCAATCGTCCGGATCTTCTTGAGTAGGAGCTTCTTGTTGGAGTTCTGATGTTCCCTCCTGGACTATTTCCATGGGCTCCTGGGTGGACTCCGAGGTTTCCTGGGTTTCCAGTCTCTTCGACGCTGAGGGAGGCTACGGCCGTAGACATCTCTGTATCTGTCTGTTTTTTCGTTTCGTCTGTCGTATCCGATGTGCCGGCCCAGTTAGGGTCTCTTGCTGCCAGTTCCATGACGATTTGTTGTGCCCATGAGTATTGGATTTGAGGTTCCACGAATGGTGACGAGTGGGACCTGGTCGGACTCTGGGTTTCGCCCCTGGTGGTGTGATGTTGTGGACTAGTGCGGCGGCTGGGCGGTGCTGGAGTAACGCGCACAGAGCGGGTACTGGAAGTGGGTCTGGATGGACTAGTGTTATTACCGTGGCTTACGTCAGACCTACCTCTGTGCCTTGGACGACGACTCCAACCGCGGGGTTCTTTTCCCTTGAAGGATTTGGGACTACCATGTGGTGAACCCATAATAGTAGCGAATGGCAGGAATAGTTGTAAATCGAGCTCTAAAAAACGAGCTCTTCGAATAAGGTTAAAATTGTAAAACGAGTGCGATTACGCGAACGATGGTTAAAAATAAATTGAATGGAATAAGGTTCATGAGTTAGTGTTGAGTATGCAATTGCAATGCGAACTAAAAAAAATTTAAAAAATGGATGTTGAATCGGTTGTTAGTCGTGAGATTTGTTAGATGAAGAAGTGGATTAATTGTTTTGTGGTGAGAAGATCGTTGGGATGTAGGCGACGTGCATTAATTGAGATCAATGAGATTATGATTTGAGAATATTTGCGTTTTGTGAATGAGATGGTAATGATGAAGGAATTTATGGACTAATATCATTTGTTTTATTATGGGAATGTGTGGATGGATAGAATACTTCAAGTGATAGTAGTCCATGGATCAATATTGATCGAAAATGAGAATTTACTATTTTGTGTAAAAAGGCATGAACTAATTGACATTATGCTTAAATTGTGATGAAATGAAACTTGGATATAAAAATTTAATTATATGAAGTTAAGGTGTTATGAATGTTGTAAATAGTAATGATGTAGAGAGTTAGTTCAAAACGTGTCGCCTTTTTGGCTAGTTTATGAGCAATTGGTGAGTGGCGACTTTTAGGAGATTGAGATGGACTAAAAGGTTGAAGAAGATACATGATAAAGTAGATAATGATGAGAGTTACTTATTTCAAAATATGTCGCCTTTTTGACTAGCAACTTTGAAAGGAATATGATGAGAAATGGAATATAGGATGTAAAATAGTAAGGAGGCGCGACACCGAGAAACTGAGGTTGATTGAAGGCAATAAATGATCAAACGATTATTAAGTGAGAAGGTAAATGGAGGAAGAGTAGTTATTTCAAAATGCGTCGCCTTTTGGACTACTTGATCTTAATCTAACGATTACGAAATATTAAAGGTAACATATAATGCTAAAACGTGGCGACTGTAGTGAATAAAAGGTGCCATAATCGGCTCGTACCTGATTATGTCGATTGAGGAACGAATAAATGACCACAACGGAAGTAATATAAGGAGTAAATGATAATGTGAAGAATGTCGTTGACTTGTAGACCGCGTCGAATGAAGGCGTCGTCATGAGATCTTCGAATTTCGTCATTTCGGCGTTGGCGCGTGTCTTACTGTAACTTCCTGTTGGGATCATTTTTCGTTTAATTTATCGGTTCCTTTAATTGGATATCGGCTGGAATGGAGTTTAGTACACTGTTATTGACTCTTTTTGTTATGATTGTAATTTGTGTATTATTGATGTAATGGAAAAGGAATTGAAGGTATGAGCAGCTAGATAAGAAGACCACCAAGTATTTGTGTGTTAGTTCATGGTAGTTTTGAAGGATGTAAGTTATAGTGATGAAATTTATAATTGTGAGAGAACTTACTTTGCTGCTCGTTCCTTCGCTATTCGCTTCGGTTGTATTCGTGTAGGTTTTTCTCTTTCCTTTGGTTGTTTTTCGGTTGAGGTGCCCTCTTTTGAAATAATTTCAAGAGGGATCAGCTGATTGATAGATCTATCTAAAATTTTATTATTTCCGGTTTTGATTTTCACGGATCGTACTGATCCGTCAACGGAATCGTTAATTTGTACTACAAGGCCAAGGGGCCACAGCGATCGTGGAGTACTTTCTTGTTTCATTAGTACTACTTCTCCAATCGTTGGAATCTTTGTGGCGTGTTTCGTAAAATTGGCTCGATTTTGATTACGTTCTGCCAGATTTTGAAGATAGTCTTTTTGCCAATGATTCCAAAACGTCGTTAGTGACTCTTGGAGTAGTACATATGAATTAGTTAGGTCTTCCTGTGATTCTAAAACGAGTAATTGATCGCTGTTGTTAAATGCCTCTACGCTGGGAGATGTGAAATGAGGGTTAATGAGGTCAATTGGCCGTAGTACAAATGCGGTATCCGTTGAATTGGTTACGACTGGAGTGATTGGTCGTGTGTTTAGCATGGACTCTATTTCTGAAATAAGAGTTTGCTAGGTCCAAATATCGACAGTGCGTCTATGGATGGTTTTCTTCAGTGCTGATTTTACTGATCCTACAAGCCTCTCGTAAAATCCGCCTTTCCAGGGGGAAAGAGGTGTTATGAATTTCCATTTGAGGCCTTTGGACGTTGTAAAATGTTGGACTACTGGGTTCTCCTTAACTTCGCGTAGCTCGTTCGTCAGGACTTCTTTGCCTAGCTTGAATGTGGGCGCGTTATCGCTGAAGACTAGAGCAGGTGTTCCTCTACGTGCCATGAATCTTCTAAAAGCTAGGACGAATTGTGAAGTGGAATTGTCGGCTACGATTTCTAGGTGCAGGGCGCGAGTTGCCATGCACGTGAAGAGGCACACCCAGAGTTTTGTGTCTTCTCCTCGTTCCGGACGCACTGTTAGAGGACCGAAATAATCTAACCCTGTATTTTGGAAGGGTTTGCTTCGAATTACTCTTTGTATAGGCAGATCCGGTCGTCGCGGGTATGGGAATGGTTTTCCCTGGTATCTTCTACAGGTGACGCATTTCTTGACGACGGAGTTCACTATCCTGCGGATTCTGGGGATGAGATATCGATTCCTCAGGTCCGCTATCATATGCGATGCTCCGGAGTGTAATAGTTTATGATGCGTCTCCTGTATTATCATTCTTGTCAGCCGATGGGTTGGCAGGAGCAGGATCGGGTTTTTCGCCGTTTCGGCGATTTCTGCATTTGCCATGCGTAGGTCTCCGCGGTATATTCCGTGGGGGTCTTGTGATACCTCTAGGCGTTGTACTGCGCGACCCTGGAGCTGTAGAATTCCTTCGCGGTAATGTTCCCGTAGTAATAGGATTTCTGCGGCTTTTATGTCGTCTGCGGTAATCGGCTTCGTGGTAGATACAAGAGTTAATATTCCATAGTTGGATTCGTTTACCGACGTGCCAGATTTGCTCTTTTGTCTGAGACAAGCTATATATTTTAGTACATATGCAGTAATTCGAAGTAATTTGGAGTATGAATTGGTTTTGTCAAATGGGATGAATGATTTATAGTATCAGTAGTAGTGGTGGTTGTTGTTATGGATTTGAACTCCTTTTGGGCTTCTTTTGTTGTGGTGGGCTTCGTTGTGAAGTCCATTTCGATGTTCGGCCAAGTAGTTGTAGGTGTCAATATGAAACTAGGCCCGTGCCACCACATGTGATTAGTGAGCTCGGAGGCAGATAAGCCTTTTGTTGCACAGTCCGCTGGATTGTCTTCTGTGTTGACGAAGTGGAATCTGTGAGGTATATTTGCTTCTATGAGCTCGTTGATCACTTCTTTCACCTTCTTGACCCTATTGTTGACGAAGGTTTTCATTTGTTTGTTGGAGTGTATCCAGTAGAGGGCTATCTGGGAATCAGATAGCAGGTGTACTGAACTAAGAGGAATTTGGAGATGGGTTCGTAGGAAGCGTACCATTTGTGTAGCCAAAACGGAGCCTAGTAATTCTAGTCTTGGAATTGACGTCTTTTTGAGGGCAGCCAATTTAGCTTTTGCAAAAAGCAGATGGCTAAATGGTTTTCTTCTTTTTGGCCTGCATACTAAGTATGCGGCTGCTGCGTAGGCCCTTTGTGAGGCGTCCGAGAAAATTACTAGGTCGTACTTCGTACTGTTTTCTTTGGCGGTTATGAAGCGGGGTACGTTTCTAATGAATCCTTTGATGTCCTCTGTGATACATTTCCATTTCTGTAACGTTGTTTCGTCGAAAGGGTCGTCCCATGAATAGTTTTGAATCCATAGGTCTTGTATGAAGATTTTGGCTTTAATGAATAGTGGTGTTAGGAAGCCCAATGGATCAAATGTAGAGGCGAATGCTTTTAGTGCAGTACGTTTAGTGGTTACTTTTTTAGTTAGTGTTTTTATTGGGGTTGTTAGTGTATCTTGTTGTGTATCCCATTTTAGTCCTAATAGGTTCACTGTAGTAGTGTTGCTCTTGATTCTATCTTCAATAGGGATAGATTGGACTACGTCGTTATTGTTGGACATGAATTCGCGAAGGTTCATGCCCATCGTAGAGAATGTATCCTTGCATTGTGTTCGTTTTCGAATACCTTCCTCGACTGTCTTGGCGCCAATTAAGAACATTTTCGACGTAGGTATTTGCGAGGATTTCCTCTTGTTATCATTTTTCCCTTTGCGTTCAAGTGCATATTTTATGGACATACTGAGTAAAAACGGTGAGGCATTTACTCCAAATGGGATACGTGTGAATCGTAAGATGCGTATGTTGTCTCTAGTTGGTCCTTTGGTGGTGTCCTTTGAGCCAAAGGAATCTCGTCGCATCTCGCTGGTCTTCTTGTAGTCGTATTTGGTGGAATGCTTTCTCCACGTCTGCTATTATTAGTATTGGTGTTAGACGGGCTCTTAGTAGCGTTCCGCACAGGTCTGGTAGTAACGTTGGTCCTTGATGGACGCAGTCGTTCAGACTGGGGACTCCTTTCATGTGACTCGACGCATCGAAGACAATTCGTAATTTTGTTGTTGCACTGTCTTCTTTGAATACAGCCTGGTGAGGGATATAGTGTACCCATCTCCCTTGGACTGTTTTCTCGTTCACCTCTTCGATTATCCCTGATTGGATCTGTTGTTCGAAGGTCTTGCAATATTCGTCCCATATTTTAGGGTTATGGTGTAACTTATTGTACTGGTTTTCCAGTCTGCGTATTGCAAGAGCCTTGTTGTCGGCAAGAGGTGGGTGTTCTGTTTTCCAAGGGAATTGGACGTAAATGAGGCCGTTTTTGATTTGTACGGTGTCGTAGTATTGTTGGATTATACTTCTTGTTGTGTCGTCTCTTTCTTCGTCCGTTTCGAAGGACTCGATGCCGAATAGACGTTGCACTAGGGAGTCCATTTCGTCTTGTGAATGATGTTCTGTAGGTTCTTCCTTAGAGACGGGAGATGTTCTTGATGAAACGGTCACTGGGTATCCTGACAGTACCGGTCCAAGTTTTGTTTTTGATTCAACTAATCCTGACGGGAGTTGGCGATTGGAGTTAAATTCGACTACGTCCCAATAGTTGTCTATTCCTATGAGGACGTCGACTTCAATCTCCTTTGATGTTACTTTTTGATGATTGTTAACGAGGATGTTGTTGAAGCTGGGATCCGTTGGTACTGTAGTGATGTTTTTTCGTGTCCAAAGATGGAGTGTAGTCGGAGTGCCGTTTGTTTTGTTTTGGAGTATAATTTTAACACGGTACGATTTTTCGGTGTTTACATGGCCTCCAAAGGCTAAAGTTGTGATGTTGCGTGGGTCCTTTAGCTTGAGTCCTAGGTTGATAGCTGTATCCTTCTTTATGTAGCTGTGTTGAGAGCCACTGTCTAGGAGTACTGTGAGGAATTGTTCTTGTTTGGTTGTTTTATTGATTGTTAGTGCTTGGACTACCATAAGACGTGGAGATTTTCTGTAGTTCGTCATGGTGTCTATCTTTGTATTTCGTTTTTCGCGTGGAGCCGTGTTCGATATTGTTTGTGTTCTTAGGGTATTCACGCGAAATACTTCTTCGTCGTATTCGTCGGATGACCTCTCAGAATTGTCTGAGTCTGTGTCTTCTTTAGGTCTTGGGCTACGCACGTCTGGTGACGAGCTAGAGTAAGTATGCGTTTCGGATGTTTTTCTGAATCCAACTCTGGGATACGGTGATCCTTTTCGTTGTTGTCGCCCTTTCCTCGTAGGTGATCTTCCTTTTCTGAGGGCGGGGCTTGGGGATCTGTATTTTCTTCTTAAGCCGCTTCTTGAATAGGTTTCTGTTTGGTAACTGTCGGTGGAACTGTCTCGATTTTGTGGTCTTCGTCGTGGACTAATCGAACTACTTGGGCTATTGTATGGTTTTTGGAAGCATAGCGTTTCGTGATGATCTCTTCCGCAATAGCGACACAACGGAGCCCTGCAATGGTGTTTTGTATGTCCCGGATTTAGGCATTTCCAACACAGTTGTTCTTTTATCACCAGTTTTCTTTTTGAGTTTGGTGATATGATTTCGTCACAGGCGGACACTCCGCCCCAAAAGAATCCCTCATTGGGCCTAAGCCCTGAGCCCCCCGACTGCAGGCCGAGCGCACGGTGTGCTGCCAAAACCCGGCTTGACGCCAAAGAAAAAAGTAAAAACCTTGGTGCTTGTAGCTTAGCTTAGAGAAAGGGCTCGACTCCCATAATGAGCTAGCGCCTACTATAAATGGAACTTATTACACTTAACTAAACAAGAACAAAAAGGCACTAATTAGCAACAAAACTAGATAAGTGAGGTAATGGATTAATAACAACGAGATAGCATGGTAAAGCACTTGAGTAAACACGAGGATCTATATACCGGCGTAATAATGAGGTTAATAATAGGAGGCAAAATTATAACTTCATTGAGATTTAGTAAACGATAACATAACAGTAACAAATTAGTAGTAACGGAGGAATAATGTAGTACGGTTATAATATGGCGTCGTAGACAGCAGCGGATATATACTTAAAGTAGTCGCGTGTGTCGGATCTGGAATTAAAGAATACACTCAAGAAGTAAGCGATACGAAAATGAAAGTAAACTTAGGGATAGAGTTCCCAAAGTGAACTATTGTCATAATTGAGTGTTCGTAAGAACCGACGTCGGCGTTAAGCTGCAAGTAACGTAAAACCTGAAGTGAGTAAGTGAGATAACAAACAAGTGCGTTAGAAAAGGGAGTAAATACAAATGTAAAACTGAAGCCTCTTTGTGAACTATGACGAAAATACCATTGGGCGAAGTAATAATGGTGGTAGACAAGATGGCGCAGCGGTCGACTGTCCTAAATGAACGATTAAGGAAACACATAATCACTTACCTGCTGCGTCAGTCGATAATCGTGCACCATAATTACGTCGGCCACGGTCGTCTTTGGATTAAAGGGGAAACAAATGGACTATAAGGATGGAGTGCGCGGGGTGTTGAACTAATACGAATCGTCGCTGACGTCTGGCGAGAACCCCATATCCCTGGCCAATTCCGAGGCAGAGGGTCGTGGCGGCAAGGCTCTCGCACTCTCTCACGTGCCGGCTGGCGAGAAGGTCCCGGGCGGTCGCATCCTGTGTCCTGTACCGGTCTCGGAGAGGTCGGTCGTATCGTCGGCGAGGAACGCCTCCTTCAGGCGGTGGCACGTAGGTGTGGTAGCTGAGCATCTTCGTAAAGCTCGTCCGGCGGCATGTTGCCCAGATCGTTGACGGCAAACGGATTGAACACGCAGAACGATCTATGATGCCTTCCTTCTCGCACAGACTGCAAGGCGTCTCTGCGGAGGCACGAGGCCCAGTGCACTTGAGGCAGTTGCTGCAAATCCCCCTTCTCTTGGCTATGTCTAGCCGGGTGGATAGGTAAGGGTAAGCATCGCAATCGACGAGTAATGGCCCATCTGGCCTGCAGAAGGTGCAAGGTTCACCTTTCCATGTCTCTCCGAAGGCACTTCGCGCACGGAACCGAGAGCGAGAGCGGTGAGCGGAGGTTGACGTAGTGCCTGTCTCCCCTGAGAGCCATGACTAGGGGCCTGACGCGGTGGACTGCGTGGCGGTACTCGTCTCCGTAGGAACCGCGACTAGGCGAGCGACGTGGTGGACTACGTGGGGGTGTTCGTCTCCCGTAGGAGCCGCGACTAGGCGAGCGACGTGGAGGACTACGTGATGGTGCTCGTCCTCTATGAGGGCTGCGACTAGGGAACGACGGGTTGGACTACGGCGGGACTTCGCTGGTTGGTGGCCGCGACTTCTTGTGGCATGATGGCGAGGCACGCTTCCGCTTCGTTGCTCCCGAGTGTGATTCGGGTGGATTCGGAGGAGTCTTGGACCGTGGTCCAGCAGCCTCGGGCGAGCGGGAGATGAGTTGCCTGGGGAACAGCTTTTGGAATAGTTATTGTCGTTGCGGGTCGTTGCGACGGCTGCTCTGGGGCAGTTGGAGGGGGACCCGCGAGCGCGTTCCTGCTGTATCCTATCGAAGCGGGAAACCTCAAGATAGTCGTCTGTTCTTCTTATTAGCAACGCGTCAGAGTAGTTCTCGCGCCACCAGCGTAAAGTCTGGATGTTACGAACTAGGTTCGTCCGACCATGGAGGGGGATTGTTAGAACGCCGACTGGAATCTATATTGTTCGTCTTCAGCTGTGACGCGAACCGTTTTACGGTTCATGATGTGGACCATTTGGTGGGCTTCCATCACTCTGATCATGCGTGTGGCATGGGCTGTGACGGCTGAGCAATGTTGGAGTATTTCCATGACTTTTTGCTCAGTTAAGCCGACCAGCTGAAGGGTGGCTCTAAAGAAGTCCGTGTCGTCGTCCCACTTAAATAGACGGGGGATAAGTAGTTCCTGGAGTAGATCTCGGTTGACTGAAATGGAAGTAATACTATTGAGTCAATTCGTGGATCCAGCCATTAGATGGGTGTATCTGATGTCGAGGGGCGTGGCGTCTTACTAGTAAAACAGCAAGATTGTGAAATGACTCAGTAGTATACTCTACTATTTCGAGCAACGTTTTCGTTATATGGACTACCTGAGAGACTGCATCAAAGTTCGACGGGCGGGCAGGCGTGGTTTCTCTGTCCGGGATCGTGAGTGTTCCTGATTTGGTCTCTCAGGACGTTGTTGGTTGTTATGTAGTCGAACACAGTGCGGAATTGACGTGCTGTCAGTTCCTCAACTGTGTACGGCTCCCGCATTAAATGAACTATAGGGGGCTACATAAGGTTTCCTGCAATTGAAACAGCCGTTGGATTCGTCCTGAGGGGCGCGTTTCGTCGTGTTGGTTCTGGCTCGTCTGAAAACTCTTGAAAAATTCCGCCACCTGATCCATTCTTTCTTGCCTTTTCTTCAACGCTTGTTCCTTTGCTTCTTTTTCTGTCTTTTTGTCGGTAATTTTCTTGGTTTTCGTTCGCCAAACTGAGTAGGAGCCTCCCTCTGGTGTTTTGTCCCTGCGGGGTTCCCAATCGTCCGGATCTTCTTGAGTAGGAGCTTCTTGTTGGAGTTCTGATGTTCCCTCCTGGACTATTTCCATGGGCTCCTGGGTGGACTCCGAGGTTTCCTGGTTTCCAGTCTTTTCTACGCTGAGGGAGGCTACGGCCGTAGACATCTCTGTATCTGTTGTTTTTTCGTTTCGTCTGTCGTATCCGATGTGCCGGCCCAGTTGGGGTCTCTTGCTGCCAGTTCCATGACGATTTGTTGTGCCCATGAGTATTGGATTTGAGGTTCCACGAATGGTGACGAGTGGGACCTGGTCGGACTCTGGGTTTCGCCCCTGGTGGTGTGATGTTGTGGACTAGTGCGGCGGCTGGGCGGTGCTGGAGTAACGCGCACAGAGCGGGTACTGGAAGTGGGTCTGGATGGACTAGTGTTATTACCGTGGCTTACGTCAGACTACCTCTGTGCCTGGACGACGACTCCAACCGCGGGTTCTTTTCCCTTGAAGGATTTGGGACTACCATGTGGCTGAACCATTAATAGTAGCGAATGGCAGGAATAGTTGTAAATCGAGCTCTAAAAAACGAGCTCTTCGAATAAGGTTAAAATTGTAAAACGAGTGCGATTATGCAGCAAGCGATGGTTAAAAATAAATTGAATGGAATAAGGTTCATGAGTTAGTGTTGAGTATGCAATTGCAATGCGAACTAAAAAAAATTAAAAAATGGATGTTGTATCGGTTGTTAGTCGTGAGATTTGTTAGATGAAGAAGTGGATTAATTGTTTTGTGGTGAGAAGATCGTTGGGATGTAGGCGACATGCTTAATTGAGATCAATGAGATTATGATTTGAGAATATTGCGTTTTGTGAATGAGATGGTAATGATGAAGGAATTTATGGACTAATATCATTTGTTTTATTATGGGAATGTGTGGATGGATAGAATACTTCAAGTGATATTAGTCCATGGATCAATATTGATCGAAAATGAGAATTTACTATTTTGTGTAAAAAGGCATGAACTAATTGACATTATGCTTAAATTGTGATGAAATGAAACTTGGATATAAAAATTTAATTATATGAAGTTAAGGTGTTATGAATGTTGTAAATAGTAATGATGTAGAGAGTTAGTTCAAACGTGTCGCATTTTTGGCTAGTTTATGAGCAATTTGGTGAGTGGCGACTTTTAGGAGATTGAGATGGACTAAAAGCGTTGAAGAAAATACATGATAAAGTAGATAATGATGAGAGTTACTTATTTTCAAAATATGTCGCCTTTTTGACTAGCAATTTCGAAAGGAATATGATGAGAAATGGAATATAGGATGTAAAATAGTAAGGAGGCGCGCGACACGAGAAACTGAGGTTGATTGAAGGCAATAAATGATCAAACGATTATTAAGTGAGAAGGTAAATGGAGGAAGAGTAGTTATTTCAAAATGCGTCGCCTTTTTGGACTACTTGATCTTAATCTAACGATTACGAATATTTAAAGGTAACATATAATGCTAAAACGTGGCGACTGTTAGTGAATAAAAAGTGCCATAATCGGCTCGTACCTGATTATGTCGATTGAGGAGACGAATAAATGAACCACAACGGAAGTAATATAAGGAGTAAATGATAATGTGAAGAATGTCGTTGACTTGTAGACGCCGTCGAATGAAAGGCGTCGTCATGAATCTTCGATTTCGTCATTTCGGCGTTGGCGCGTGTCTTACTGTAACTTCCTGTTGGCTTGATCGGTTAATTGGATGATAGCTGGAATGGAGTTTAGTACACTGTTATTGACTCTTTTTGTTATGATTGTAATTTGTGTATTATTGATGTGATGGAAAAGGAATTGAAGGTATGAGCCAGCTAGATAGGTAGACCACAAGAATTTGTGTGTTAGTTCATGGTAGGTTTTGAAGGATGTAAGTTATTAGTGATGAAATTTATAATTGTGAGAGAACTTACTTTGCTGCTCGTTCCTTCGCTATTCGCTTCGGTTGTATTCGTGTAGGTTTTTCTCTTTCCTTTGGTTGTTTTTCGGTTGAGGTGCCCTCTTTTGAAATAATTTCAAGAGGGATCAGCTGATTGATAGATCTATCTAAAATTTATTATTTCCGGTTTTGATTTTCACGGATCGTACTGATCCGTCAACGGAATCGTTAATTTGTACTACAAGGCCAAGGGGCCACAGCGATCGTGGAGTACTTTCTTGTTTCATTAGTACTACTTCTCCAATTGTTTGAATCTTTGTGGCGTGTTTCGAAATTGGCTCGATTTTGATTACGTTCTGCCAGATTTTGAAGATAGTCTTTTTGCCAATGATTCCAAAACGTCGTTAGTGACTCTTGGAGTAGTACATATGAATTAGTTAGGTCTTCCTGTGATTCTAAAACGAGTAATTGATCGCTGTTGTTAAATGCCTCTGTGTGGGAGATGTGAAATGAGGGTTAATGAGGTCAATTGGCCGTAGTACAAATGCGGTATCCGTTGAATTGGTTACGACTGGAGTGATTGGTCGTGGTGTTTAGCATGGACTCTATTTCTGAAATAAGAGTTTGCTAGGTCCAAATATCGACAGTGCGTCTATGGATGGTTTTCTTCAGTGCTGATTTTACTGATCCTACAAGCCTCTCGTAAAATCCGCCTTTCCAGGGGGAAAGAGGGTTTATGAATTTCCATTTGAGGCCTTTGGACGTTGTAAAATGTTGGACTACTGGGTTCTCCTTAACTTCGCGTAGCTCGTTCGTCAGGACTTCTTTGCCTAGCTTGAATGTGGGCGCGTTATCGCTGAAGACTAGAGCAGGTGTTCCTCTACGTGCCATGAATCTTCTAAAAGCTAGGACGAATTGTGAAGTGGAATTGTCGGCTACGATTTCTAGGTGCAGGGCGCGAGTTGCCATGCACGTAAAGAGGCACACCCAGAGTTTTGTGTCTTCTCCTCGTTCGGACGCACTGTTAGAGGACCGAAATAATCTAACCCTGTATTTTGGAGGGGTTTGCTTCGAATTACTCTTTGTATAGGCAGATCCGGTCGTCGCGGGTATGGGAATGGTTTTCCCTGGTATCTTCTACAGGTGACGCATTTCTTGACGACGGAGTTCACTATCCTGCGGATTCTGGGGATGAGATATCGATTCCTCAGGTCCGCTATCATATGCGATGCTCCGGAGTGTAATAGTTTATGATGCGTCTCCTGTATTATCATTCTTGTCAGCCGATGGGTTGGCAGGAGCAGGATCGGGTTTTTCGCCGTTTCGGCGATTTCTGCATTTGCCATGCGTAGGTCTCGCCGCGTATATTCCGTGGGGGTCCTGTGATACCTCTAGGCGTTGTACTGCGCGACCCTGGAGCTGTAGAATTCCTTTCGCGGTAATGTTCCCGTAGTAATAGGATTTCTGCGGCTTTTATGTCGTCTGCGGTAATGGCTTAGTGGTAGATACAAGAGTTAATATTCCATAGTTGGATTCGTTTAACGACGTGCCAGATTTGCTCTTTTGTCTGAGACAAGCTATATATTTTAGTACATATGCAGTAATTCGAAGTAATTTGGAGTATGAATTGGTTTTGTCAAATGGGATGAATGATTTATAAGTATCAGTAGTAGTGGTGGTTGTTGTTATGGATTTGAACTCCTTTTGGGCTTCTTTTGTTGTGGTGGGCTTCGTTGTGGAAGTCCATTTCGATGTTCGGCCAAATAGTTGTAGGTGTCAATATGAAACTAGGCCCGTGCCACCACATGTGATTAGTGAGCTCGGAGGCAGATAAGCCTTTTGTTGCACAGTCCGCTGGATTGTCTTCTGTGTTGACGAAGTGGAATCTGTGAGGTATATTTGCTTCTATGAGCTCGCTGATCACTTCTTTCACTTCTTGACCCTATTGTTGACGAAAGGTTTTCATTTGTTTGTTGGAGTGTATCCAGTAGAGGGCTATCTGGGAATCAGATAGCAGGTGTACTGAACTAAGAGGAATTTGGAGATGGGTTCGTAGGAAGCGTACCATTTGTGTAGCCAAAACGGAGAGTAAATTCTAGTCTTGGAATTGACGTCTTTTTGAGGGCAGCCAATTTAGCTTTTGCAAAAAGCAGATGGCTAAATGGTTTTCTTCTTTTTGGCCTGCATACTAAGTATGCGGCTGCTGCGAAGGCCCTTGTGAGGCGTCCGAAAAAATTACTAGGTCGTACTTCGTACTGTTTTCTTGGCGGTTATGAAGCGGGGTACGTTTCTAATGAATCCTTGATGTCCTCTGTGATACATTTCCATTTCTGTGACGTTGTTTCGTCGAAAGGGTCGTCCCATGAATAGTTTTGAATCCATAGGTCTTGTATGAAGATTTTGGCTTTAATGAATAGTGGTGTTAGGAAGCCCAATGGATCAAATGTAGAGGCGAATGCTTTTAGTGCAGTACGTTTAGTTGTTACTTTTTTAGTTAGTTTTTTATTGGGGTTGTTAGTGTATCTTGTTGTGTATCCCATTTTAGTCCTAATAGGTTCACTGTAGTAGTGTTGCTCTTGATTCTATCTTCGAGGGGATAGATTGGACTACGTCGTTATTGTTGGACATGAATTCGCGAAGGTTCATGCCCATCGTAGAGAATGTATCCTTGCATTGTGTTCGTTTTTCGAATACCTTCCTCGACTGTCTTGGCGCCAATTTAGAAACATTATCGACGTAGGTATTTGCGAGGATTTCCTCTTGTAGTACATTTTTCCCTTTGCGTTCAAGTGCATATTTTATGGACATACTGAGTAAAAACGGTGAGGCATTTTACTCCAAATGGGATACGTGTGAATCGTAAGATGCGTATGTTGTCTCTAGTTGGTCCTTTGGTTGGTGATCTAATCTATTTATGTCTCTGAAGTGCATGAGATAGAATATGGGTGTTAGTAACTCAATGATAAACACTGGAATAACTGAAGGATGAGAGAACATGTTAGAAACACAACTCACGTCGGGCCACCGCTCGTAGCCTGCTAGTTGACCAAGGAGAAATTTGATAGAGTCATAATGAATAGCAGTTCTAAGGGCCGAGGCCCCACGTGTCCGTCGCCGAATATGGAATAGTCGCGAGACGACCGCTTCTTAGCTAGACAGATGATGAACTAACCCGGGAGGCCGTGATGACGCCCTTTTATAGGCGCCGCACTTCGATCGTGCGATCACGGATAGATCATAGTTGGTCATGGCGACGGTTACACGTGAGCACCGGCGCACCCTGAGGGATTTCCCTCGGGAGCGATCCTCGCGATCCGCGACAATCCTTTTCCGCTGTGAAAATTGCGAAATGGGGTTCTCACTGAAAAATTCACTGCATTGGCATAGAAAAAGCTGCCCAGAACAGCCACCATGCGAACCAGGTGACAAGATGAATTAGTGCTTGACAGAATTTCTTACGAAATGCCCGAAAATATGCAGAAAACGGAAGCGTAAAATGTCCACAGTGTGAGGGTACGGTTCGGGATCTGAAGGAACTTGTGAAGCACTATTCGATGTTACACTGTATGGACGAGGGGTACAACGTAAGCAAGATATCATTCGATACCAAAGGCGATTTCGAGGTTAGAGCTTTTTTTTGGAGTGAGATTCACAATATGAAGATTGCCAAGGGAATTCATGTTCTTAGGAGTGGATGAAACTGGCGCAGGATGCATCCATAACATCCTTCGTAGTCCGCAGCAAGAAAATAGTAAAGGGTTTTACTCGCGTATACTACAGATGTCATCGATCAGGGTCATCACCTTTTTCAGTCGCTTCGACAAACACTTGCGAACGTTCAGTCAGCCATTGTACCGCGTTTATAAATGTGATTTACCGCACAATCGCTGATTAGTTATTCAGAAATAAATAATCAAATTGCTTTAGGCAAAGTTTACTTCTGCGCAAGTTCATGTTGAATATTGCCTTGCACATGTGGGACATGAGCCCGATCCCGCTCTTCTATGGTTAGACAATTACAATGAACAGTTAATCGTGGATATGCTGAAAGAAGGGTTCAATTATGGGCAAGTGAAACAGAAGATAAGAGAAAGATACAGGAACTCAAACGGAAACAATGGGACGGAGAATCGCTTGTTTTTCGTTACAGTTGGAGACATACGGTTTGACTGCACACATGATTATATCACTCGAGGGCCATCAGTAGGCGGAACAATCTATTCCCCGGGCGGCGCGACCTGAATGACTCAACTTCTCTAGAGAAGCGGATTGGTGAAAGAAATGTTGGCGATGGAATCCGCTACTATGCTCCTAGTCTCAATGACACCGGCGATGGATTTTGCCTGGGTGAGTCTAAAAGTTCATGCATAACTTTCGCGCATATTACATTGCTTTTTCAGTCATAATCATTGAAACGCAACGGAAATGGCTGACAGACTTTTCGCAAAGAGGTATTGGAATCGACGATACATTTAACGTGTCTATGTACAAGCTACGGCTTGCTACAATCATCGTAGCTGATCACAGTGACAGAGCACTTCCAGCTGCTTTCATGCTTAGTTTCAGGTAAAAACACAACGTTCTGCTTGGTCTGCACTACTAGATGACACCTGTATTGTAGGATGAGCGAGAGCGAACTTGTTACTCTGTTCGACAAGGTGAAAGAATTGGTTCCCGCGTTTGCGCCTAATTTTCTTCGTGTGTTTCCTAATGCTCACACGCGGAAGATACTTTGTAATTGACACGTTTTGCAAGCTTTCAAGCGTTCTGCTAGGAAGAAATTGACGAAGGTGGACCCAATACTCAATACAAGCCCGAAACGCGCTTTTCTATCATCTCCTTCCTTTGGCCGTCGTTGCTTGGGGAATTCATGTCAAGGATTCGTCTAGTCAGCAGATCATGCAAACCAGTAATTTTCACGAAAAGATATGGAGATACTTTAACGTTCCTTTTGAACGAGAGCCAACACAATTTAGTCGACTATTTACACCGAAACTGGTAAATTTTTTCACTGCTGAATTTTTAAAACTTGTCATGTACGTTCAGGACTCAACGAGTAGAGGAGTGGGGTGCCCACCATAGGAAAGGTGCGGTGATGAATACATCTATGATGTGCGAAAGGTGGCACAAGCACCTTAAAAGGGAAGTGTTCTGCTCCAGGAGCAAAATAAGAATAGACGAGCTGGTGGATGCTCTTATCACGACAGTGAAGGAAATGAAGGACGATGCTGCAGTGATAGTAAGTTTTGTTCCAACTGATGTCCAAAGCACTTTTTGGTAAAACCAGCTTTTTTCAGGAGCAAAGAGGTCTTGTGGAAGGTCGATGGCGTCTCCAGAATCACCACATTAGCCACAACAAGGCGATCAGTATTTATGGGAACATGCGAGAACAAATCCATGTTGTGGAGCCTGGGTTGTGGAAAGTGCGCTCGCATAAGTCCGACACGTTCTTCATGGTGGAGGAAGAACGTTGTCCATGTACGAAGGTACTCACCAGAGAAGTTACCCGTGACTGCTGCTGCAGAATCGTTTGTGCAGGAACTAAATCACTGCCGCAAACCCGGTTGCTCAGCCTGTCCGTACTCGTTCTTTTGCGAATGCGATGAGGATCGTAAGGCAGGGATCTCCTGTATGCACATCCAGGCTGTTAACTTATATGCATCGCAAGGTAGGGCGATACAATGATATCATAATCCTGTATGAAGCATCATGCGTTAAAGGACGCCTTCCAAACATTGGAGCAATGGAGAATCTCGCTAGCAGCGTCGACATTGGATCTCCGGATGGCGCTCTCGACATACCGTCGACTAGTCGATTTCAACCCTCCGGTGTGTCTGATCAAAACCAGTCTGATAGGAATAAGGAGCTGATTCAACAAATCGAGATGGTATTTTCAAAAGAATTCACATGCCTTTATAAAGCAGTATTGGGCGAAACGACTACTTTACAAGGAATACGCCGTTCTTCACTCATTAATGCTACGCGCTGCATCAGATTCGAGTGAGGAAACAGGAGAGTCTCTAAATGAAGCGCTTGCCTCCATGAAACGAAGCGTCGCAAAAGGAAGGCTTTCTATAACCGCCCCTGTAGCAAAGAAGAGGCACGTCATCGCACCTCGTCCTGAACTTCCGATGAGAGGTCCTGCGGCTGCAGATGCCAAACCAATTAGAATGCAGACTGAGCTGATATCCTTTCCTAGAATTTTTCCTCGGTTTTTTTCAAATGACTTTTCAGACGTCTTCTTTGAACCGGAGGAAACGGAAGGCAAAAAATGAAATACACAAAGAATACGCGATCGCGGATGTACGAGTTTGTGGATATTGTTCCTTGGAAAATCCACTTAGTAGTGATAGCAATGACGTATACTGGTTGAAATGTACCTCTTGCAACACGTGGAGTCATCTGAATAACTGTGCTATATTGAATAGTAAGTGCACTATCTGTAGTTTTGGAACTTTGGAATACAGCGAGTGTTAGTCTAGATGCAAATTTTCGCCCTCATCATTTTTGTGTAGTTGTCTTCTGGATATTTCCCTTATTTGTTATGGTCTACAGAGCTTGTTAAACTATGGGAATCATTCCCCCATAATTGTTACTGTTTACAGAGTTTGTTATACTACCGGGATAATTCCTCTTTCTTTCTTGTTGCTTTTGATCTCGTTTTTCGTACTGTTTGTAAGTTTCAAGTGATAAGGTTGAGTCGACTTTCCAGGGTAAAAATATACGTGTATTCAAAAAAGCCAAAATGACTACTGGTAAATTTGTTGCTCTTATTGTGCACATATCACGTCATACAGTGTGAATTTATCTTGTTAATGTTACGATGCTAGGTGATCACCTCTAGAAGAATTGAAGCGTAATGTACGAAGTATTCCTTTCATTTTGGATGATAAACATAAATTTCGTAATAGCCCTAGGGTTCGGGAGCCAACTTTGGAGAGTTTAATTCATTCTGCATAAAAGTCGGACTACAAATTTCTTGCTTTGTCGTGCTCATGTTATCACGTCATGTAATCATGTGAATGTAAAATTTGTGATGTTTGTGTAATCATACTACTTTATCTCTAGAACGATACCAATGCGCTTAGCATTATGTACAAAACATTACTTCCATTTGGTTTATAAACAGTCAATTTAGAATAGCTCGTTTGGGACAAAATGACAGAAGTTCCTCTTCACTCTGTATGCTAAGTCTTTCGCAGAGAAGCTAAAGTGATGAGGAACCACGTTACGAGAGGTCCTCTCTATCTAGAAGAATCTATTCTAAAATATGTCAAGTATCACAAGTTACAAAAACTTGTTCACTCTGAGTACCACACAGACCAACCTTCTTTGGCTATCGCTAATAGTTCAGATAGCCGTAAAAAACGGGAGAGGTTGTAGAAAGTTCCACGAGGTGATTTTTATATGAATGAATAGCATTTTTCATAGGGATTTGAATGGTGTAACTTTGACTGGAATTTTCTCCTTATGAAAAACATGTGATATTTGCTTTGAGATGGCCTTGGAGTTGACACCCGATAACAACTGCCAGCTTGAAATATGCCGCTACTTCCCCCTAAGTTGTCTGAAAGCACAGTTCGTACTGTATAAAGCTCCCTTATGGAACTAGTAGAGCCACTCAGAGCGCTGGAAACCCTGTTTGCTGAAAGTCGAGCAATTGTTCTAGTATCGCACGAAACACCCATTTCAAGTGTTGAAAAACTCTTCTTTTCGACTTCATTCTTGAAAGTCCGAACATCAAGGAAAACAGGGATCCATACACTAGGCAAGTTGTACTCATGTGGTCCGAACTAAACCACAGCTCGAGATTTTCCGGACTGAAAAGGCTATAACGTCCGGAAGTGAGATCGCGCGAAACCCCTCAATTTTCGGGAAAATGGGCACCAAAATGATCAGCAGCATTTGGGAAACACAACTATCTAGATTTCGGAGTATCGTGCTGTCCCGGAGTCTCATTTCTTATCTGAGTGTGTAATAACAATGTGAAACTCCAAAGTTTATTCCAAAAAACTCAAAAGACAGTGAAAGTCTCAAAAGTTTATTGTATTATATCTTAACTTGCAATATTTCGGTGCGTAGCATCTTCTTCAGGCCTTCGGGACAACTGGCCTGACGAAGGTGCTATTAGAAACAAAGAAAAACAAATATTGGGGAAAGGAATACACTCAACATCACAGATGATCCGTTTCGCCCGTTATCGTAGACGAATCATCGATGTCTTACCAACCCCCGAGCTCCTCAGTACGATAGAGTTGAGACATGGACATGGACTACATAGGGAAGGAGTTAAGAAAAGGATATAGCGAGAAAAAATGCAAAAAAGTTGACATGCAAAATCCATGCAATAAAGATAAGAAGGAACTGTGCAAGGTAAAAGAAAGAAGGATATAACCGGTGTGGGTACAAGATTGGTGTAAGAGGAAGAAAAATGGATTGTTGTAGATGGGCTAAACAAACTAAGGTAATAATGAGTAAAAGACACTGTCGCAGCGGATTAAAAAGGTTAAATCAAAAATTTTGTGGTGAAATGAGAGCTAGTGTTGAACACCGCTGCCAATGAGAACACCTCTAACCAGTCTACTTATCTTGTTATAGTTATTTGCAATAGAGTATTTGCAACCTAAAAATTTATTTAAATCACTTCACAATGCTAGTAATAATAAACTCTTCTTCGTAGCCATTTTTCGAAAGAATAGTGACCATATCCGTTATTTTGCTTACGAATACATTGAAGAAAGAACAAGTGTTTGCTAACCTCAACGTTTCCGTATATATAACAGAGGATTTGTTAATAAGGAAAATGTTTGTGTCACTGTGGGGAAATCTAATAACATTGAAGCTGAAATCATCCGTTTTATTATACAGCTTGGTAAATTTTACCGTTAGTAATATTAATTGCTAAATCTAAATAACTGCTGGAAACTTCACTTTTGTGATTTTTTTCAATTGAAGCGTATTTTGATAAACTTGAGAAAGTTGCTCATCCACTTCACCATCAGTTTGGTTATGTACAACAAGCAAGTCATCCATATATCTATATGGAATGAACAGCTTACTGTTGTTATACTTTTTGGATTTAGCATAGTAATACTCCATGACAGAAAGCGTAAGATCTGCCAGTAGTGGACTAAAATTGCCACCTTGCGGGACACCTTTAGTTTGCTTGGACGTATCACTACCAAAAAGACAAAAACTGTTTCGCAAAAGATAATCGATCAGGTATGCTAAATCGCTGGTTTTGTAATATCTGTAGTTGTTTTTAATTTCTTTACCATCTGCATAAAAAACATGGTAACCATTAGTGGCAATAAAGGATCTGTTGGCATTTTTGAAGCAAATGTTAAGAAGTTCTTGCATTTTCTTCATAATGAGATCATGTTCTAAATTTGTAAACATGCCCGTAAAATCCGCAGTGTAAATTTTGAGATTGTCGCATGTGATGCTGTGTAGTTCGTGACTTATATAATATCACTAATAGACCAGTATGTCTTGATAGTCCTGTTGCGATTCTGTATTACCTTAGCGTAGTTAATAAAGTGATTTTTGAGATGTGTGAAAACTATGCGTAGCTCCTGGGCCAAAGGCTTGACAACTACTGCTATGTGCACCTGTAATGTATCTGAAGTTGACTGGATTCTTATGCAGCTTTGGTAAGGCATATATAGTAGGTATTTCTGCACCAATGGATATATTGATATTATTCTTTACACAAAGGAATTTATGCTCCAATATTAAAAAATACTTGTTAGTATGAGGTATTAATTCATATGTGTTATTACTGTTCCCATAGACATATGTGTGGTTGGCAGCATCATAAGAAATGCCCATTTCATGCATTATGTTCAAAAGGTAGAACTTCTTGCAGATGATGCCATAGTTATTATTTGCTTTGTCTAGAGGACAGAACACGTATTTTTCTTGATATTGCCTGATTAGTCTGTGAGATATGTGTTCTCCTATATTTTCAATATTAGCCTTTGTCAGTAGAGGTTTTACTTTGTCATGGTAACATGAACGAAAATGTTTCTGTAATAAATTAACCTTGTGATTGCTAGCTTTGTATTTATATTTCAAATAATTCATGACTTTGATAAATGTATCTTCAAACACCATCTTAACTTCTTGTCTTGTTATGCCTGTGTCTGATCTATACTTGGTTCCTTTACTCTGAAACTCTCTTCTTTTATAAGATTTACATTTCCTGTGATAACGTGCCCGTAATCTTTATTCACATAATGTTGTACTTTATTTGTAGTACATATACAGTCGTTGTTGAGTATGTGTTTCAATTTTTCGTTATCAAGATCTTTCAACACTTTGTTGTAATTGCAAACTTTGCTAGCCATTGTGTTGGTGTACTTGTAAATAATTCTGATTGGGGTGAATTCACTACTCCTTCCATTATCGCTGAATAGTATATCCCTGACAATGCGTGAATTGAAGATCCTGTTGAAAGGTATTTCATTGAATACTCTGCTTTTGAAACTGACCTCTACGTTATGATAGTTCTTTTTGGTTATTTCTTTTGTGGTAATGTCAAAATGAAAGTGAGCTAGCAGACAAAATATTAAGTATCTAGTCTTATTGCTAGCTCTTTGCTTTTGAGAGAGAAGAAGGGATGATTGCCCTTGTACATGAGAGGATTATCTATAATTGGTAAGTTACCATATCCCTTTATGTTATCATTTAATCCAAAAGGATATGGTGTCATTAGAAGTTTGATCCAAAATAGTTCCTTTTCTACTAATGTAGTTTTATCGTTAGACTTCATACAGTCTAGCACTTGTACCGTTATGCCCTTATCACATTTATAGCAGTGATTATATAATGGTGTGTGTACTTTGTGTGAAGATATATTGGAAGGATGTTCGCCAATTCTTTCTTTCAGTTTTCTTGCTGTCATTCCAACATATTGTATTCCGCAGCCATTGCATGTCAAACAGTACACTACATTTTTAGCGTTACAATCTGTATCTGCTTCTTTATATGTGTTGATATATAAATTGGTAACGTTCGATACAATGTAATTATCAGTATTAGTTATATTACAAGTCCTGCATTTCATTTTGCATTTGCTACCTTTGTTATCATTTCCAAAGTCGTTATTGAAGTGATTGGCCCCACCCCTCACCTTGTGAAACCTGGAACTGGAGATGTAATTTGTGGCGCTAGTTTTCGTTTCGCAATTTTTGACCTAAGATCTAAGCGCATGAGCGGTCAAACCCATACGAAGAGAGGAGTCTTCCCGAAGGTTTGGCAGGGCTGCTGCCAAGGGGGTGGCTCTCCCTGCAAGAATACTAGCGCTGGAGGCGCCAAAAATGACCCCTCCTGCCATTTTGACTTGTATAACCACGTCAGCGCTGGTCCCTATTTTTTTGAAGAGGGTCCTCTTTTTTGGGAGGCATGGCCCGCATGTGTGTTAATAATGATGTGTTAAAAATGTGGGACATGTTAAGGAGCGAGCTCATGGTAAAACCTGTCAACATAATGAAAAGCGCTCTAGGTCGACACGTTTATCTGAAGGGGAGCGACATTGTGCTTTTTCTCTGCTTAACTAGCTTCTGTCCATTCTGATGAAACCTGTGCACGCTTTTGAAGTTGGAGCAAGCTCATGGTAAAACCTGTCAACATAGTGAAAGGCGCTCTAGATGGGTCTACACGTTTATCGGAAGGAAGGGGAGCATTGTGCTTTTTTTTCTGACTCTCTATATCCGAACCATTCTGATGAAACCTGTGCACGCTTTTGAAGTTGGAGCAAGCTCATGGGAAAACCTGTCAACATAATGAAAAGCGCTCTAGGTCGACACGTTCATCTGAAGGGGAGGGAGCACTGGGCTTCATTCCTGACTCACTATATCCGATCCATTCTGGTGAAACCTCTGCACAATTGTGAAGGTGGAGCAAACTCATGGTAAACCTGTCAGCTGAGGAAAAGACGCTCTAGATGGGTCGACACATTGACCGGAAGGGAGGGGAGCATTGTGCTTTTTTCTGCATAACTAGCTTCTGTCCATTCTGATGAGACCTGTGCACGCGTTTGAAGGTGGAGCAAACTCATGGTAAAACCTGTCAACTCAGGGAAAAGCGCTCTAAATATGTCGACACGTTTATCGGAAGGAAGGGGAGCATTGTGCTTTTTTTCTGAGTCACTATATCCGATCTATTCTGATGAAACCTGTGCACGCTTTTGAAATTGGAGAAACTCATGGCAAAACCTCTCAACATAATGAAAGGCGCTCTAGGTTGACACGTTTATCGGAAGGGGAGTGAGCACTGGGCTTCATTCCTGACTCACTATATCCGATCCATTCTGGTGAAACCTCGGCACAATTGTGAAGGTGGAGCAAACTCATGGTAAAACCTGTCAACTTAAGAGAAGGCGCTCTAGATGGGTCGAAATGTTGATGAGAAGAAGGAAATGTGCAAAATGTCCCGAATTACGATAAGCTCTAGATGGGCTGACAGGTTAGTGGGAAGGGAAGGGAGCATTAGGCTTCTTTCCTGCTTCACTAGATCCGATCCATTCAGGTGAAACCGCTGCACACTTCTTATGTGGAGCAAGCTTGCAGAGCTTGTAGAGAGATGGTAGAACCTGTCAACTTACGAAAAGGCGCTCTAGATGGGTCGACACGTTTATCGGAAGGGGAGGGGCATTCTGTTTTTTTCCTGCTCTACTAGATCCGATCCATTCTGCTCAAACCTCTCTACAATTGTGAACGTGGAGCAAGCTCATGGTAAAAACCCTCAACTTACGAAAAGGTGCTATAGATGGGTCGACACGTTTATCGGAAGGAAGGGGAGCATTGTGCTTTTTTCCTGCTCCACTAGATCCGATCCATTCTGATGAAACTTCTGCACAATTGTGAAGGTGGAGCAAACTCATGGTAAAACCTGTCAGCTGAGGAAAAGACGCTCTAGATGGGTCGACACATTGACCGGAAGGGAGGGGAGCATTGTGCTTTTTTTCTGCTTAACTAGCTTCTGTCCATTCTGATGAGACCTGTGCACGCGTTTGAAGTTGGAGCAAACTCATGGTAAAGCCTGTCAACATAATGAAAGGCGCTCTAGATGGGTTGACACGTTTATCGGAAGGGGAGTGAGCACTGGGCTTCACTCCTGACTCACTATATCCGATCCATTCTGGTGAAACCTCTGCACAATTGTGAAGGTGGAGCAAACTCATGGTAAAATGTGTCAACTTAAGAGAAGGCGCCCTAGATGGGTTGACAGGTTAGTGGGAAGGGAAGGGAGCCAGAGTAGAGTCAGTCAACTTACGAAAAGAAGTTTTATATGTATCGACACGTCGATGGGAAAGGAGAGGAAGCATTGTGCTTTTTTCTGCTTAACTAGCTTCTGTCCATTCTGGTGGAACCTCTCTACAATTGTGAAGGTGGAGCAAGCTTGTGGCAGAGTCTGTCAACTCACGAAAAGGCGCTATAGACGGGTCGCCACGTTGACCGGAAGGGAGGGGAGCATTGTGTTTTTTTTCCTGCTCTACTAGATCCGATCTATTCTGGTGAAACCTCTGCGCACTTGCGAAGGTGGAGCAAGCTTGTGGCAGAGTCTGTCAACTCACGAAAAGGCGCTATAGATGGGTCGCCACGTTGACCGGAAGGGAGGGGAGCATTGTGTTTTTTTTTCCTGCTCTACTAGATCCGATCTATTCTGGTGAAACCTCTGCGCACTTGTGAAGTTGGAGCAAGCTGATGGTGGAACATGTCGACTCAGGAAAAGACGCTCTTGATGGGTCGACACGTTGATGGAAAGAGGGGGCATTGTGCTTTTTTTCTGCTTAACTAGCTTCTGTTCATTCCGTTGAAACCTGTGCACGCTTGTGAAGTTGGGGCAAGCTTGTCGACTCACGAAAGGTGCTCTAGATGGGTCGACACGCCGATGAGAAGAGGGGGACAATGTGCTTTTTCTGTGCTTAACTAGCTACTGCTCATTCTGGTGAGACCTGTGTGCACTTGTGAAGTTGGGGCAAGCTCATGGTGAAAGCTGTCAACTCAGGGAAAGGCGCTATAGACGGGTCGGCACGTTTATCGGAAGGGGAGGGAGCAGTGTGTTTTTTTCCTGCCTCACTAGATCCGATCCATTCTGGTGAGACGTCTGCACACTTGCGAAGGTGGAGCAAGCTTGTGGCAGTGTCTGTCAGCTCACGAAAAGGCGCTATAGATGGGTCGTCACGTTGACCGGAAGGGAGGGAAGCATTGTGTTTTTTTCCTGCTTCACTAGATCCGATCGGTTCTGGTGAAACCTGTACACACTTATGAAGGCGGAGCAAGCTCCTGGTGGAACGTGTCGACTCAGGAAAAGACGCTCTAGATGGGTCGACACGTTGATGGAAAGAGGGGGCATTGTGCTTTTTTCTGCTTAACTAGCTTCTGTTCATTCCGTTGAAACCTGTGCACGCTTGTGACGTTGGGGCAAGCTCATGGTTGAACCTGTCGACTCACGAAAGGCGCTCTAGATGGGTCGAGTCGACACACCGATGGGAAGAGGGGGATGTTGTGCTTTTTCTATGCTTAACTAGCTACTGCTCATTCTGGTGACACCTGTGCGCACTTGTGAAGTTGGGGCAAGCTCATGGTGAAAGCTGTCAACTTACGAAAAGGCGCTCTGGATGGGTCGACACATTGACCGGAAAGGGCTTGGGAGCATTGGGCTTCTTTCCTGCTTCACTAGATTCGGTTCATTCTGGTGAAACTTGTGCGCTCTTGTGAAGGTCTAGCAAGCTCATGGTAAAATTAGTCAACTTACGAAAAGGCACTCTAAATTGGTTGGCAGGTTGATGGGAAGCAGCCAATGTGGAAAACGTCCCAACTTACGAAAAGGCGCCGTAGATGGTTCACCACGTCGGCGGGAAGGGAGGGGGCATTGTGCTTCTTCCCTTCTTCACCAGTTTCGATCCATTCTAGTGAAACCTGTGCACACTTGTGAAGGTGGAACAAGCAAAGTAATGCGGCGCATGCTGCGTTGCAGTGACAGCACTAGTTCCTAATGAAGTTCAATAGGTCCTGCCTTGAAAAGGAAGAAATTTGGTCCAAATATCGCAGGGCCTGACCAACCTAATATTGGGTGGGCATATATGTAAGTAACGGCGTTTTCTCTTATTTGAAATTCTGCCTCAAAAATTGAATGTTTTACCACTGGGTTCTCTGTTGTTTCATGAAGACTTTTCCCTATTAGATAGGGCGCCTTTCCAAAGGTTCTATTCCCATAAACATTTAGGTGCCTAATGTGAATTGTCAAGTCGTCGAGATCGAGCACGTTCGACTTCTTCTTATTCCTTTCAACTGGGAGGCTGAAACCACGGAGGCTCTTTCAGTAAGTTCATGAATAAGAAGCGACGTCTACTAGGAAGGCAAAAAAGCAGTTGAAGCGATTCCTTACGCAAGAAGAAGCAATTCTAAAAGTTAGCCAATTAGCAGTTCTAATATAGAACATACTAGGGAATATTTCCACTGTTCACACACAATTTAATGTACTGAACTAATTGAACTGAGAAAGCTTACTCAAAAGCTGGTGGTCACTACCAGTTCAAGCTCTTAATATTCTACCCTTTCCGTCCCCATTTTAATTTCTCGTTAGAATTTCTCCGTGCTTTAGCATTCTTGGTGGCTAACTTGTATTATGCTCGAAGCGTTTGAGCATGCGATCTAATCCGTAAGCAATTCTCCATCTCTTCCCACAGTATGAGTAGTCCTTTGATCGTTTATGAGTGACTATCGCCATTTGCACACTTCAGGACCGATTGCGCGACTGCATTTCGTAGGCGAGGAGTTCAAAAGCAGAAAAGTAGGTGCTAACTGATTCGCTGGCGAATAATAAAGAAATAACTGCTTTCAATAAGACCCTGTTTCTTGCAGTCGACTGTGATTACCGGGGTACGTGACAAGGCAATCGTAATTCTCCCCGCTGGTGGGCATCGCGTGCGACGTAGCGCGTGGAAATGGCGGTGAATTGGCGGAAACAGACAATGTACAACCACGAATACACCTGAATATCTTTGGTGTAGCAGTCTACGTGAAGCTGGGTGCTTCAATCGCTAACGCAAACTGAGAAAACGTCGCGTCTATCATCGCGCGTAAGGAAGCTACGATTGCTATGTCTTCCGATAACTGGACGGATAGAAGGTGGTCGAGGCCAACGGCTTCATGCTAAGTCGACGATATAGGGCAAAGCATGAGAGGCGGACGAGACGACAGGCACGAGAGGGCTAATGCCGTTTGGACTCCAGCAATTTTGGTACCGAGCTCATTTTTAAATTGCCCAATTCACCAAATCCGCTAAAAACTTGTGTATAGGGGTGGTTTAACATCCTGATCACGAATATGACCTACACTCTTGCCGCTGGCGCTAATGGATGACACTACGATTATCTGCGCTCTGCTAGGGCTGAGCCCAGGACGTAATCGTAGTGTCCTCTCTTTTGCGCCAGCGACAAGAGTGAATGTCATATTCGTAATCAGGACTGTTGAACTACCCCTATATACAAGTTTTCAGCGGATTTGGTGACTTAGGAAACTTGAAAATAAGCTCGGTGCCGAAATTGCTGGACTCCAAACGGCATTAGCCGCATGACAGCACAACGGCAATTGCTGCTGGCATGGGCCTACTATGTGCCCATGGGTCTCATACTCATTGTTAGGTGTTGTGCACGTTGTTTTTGATTTTCAACTTTTTTATGTAGAAGGTTTTGCGACTGCATATTGGTCCAGAGATCCCAGCATTATTTATCGTGCCTTTAGTCACTGAAAGACAGGGTCCGCGATCAACCATGGTGCAGAAGTCCTTTGGAGTACAAGATGGGGGAACTTGATGTCAAAGCGGATATCCCATTTTCGCGGCTCAAAGGCGCTTGTAAAAGCACGACAGCTCAGCTAAGATAAGCTGACTCCGCCTAAGAAGGAGGAGTCAACAAGTTCTATCTCTATCCTTTTTTTATTAACGTGATACGTTAGGCTGCGTTTATACTTTGCGGCAGCGTAGCGTAGCGCTTCCAGCGTACGCCAGCGGCAGTGCCGGGGAGAGGATGCACATCGATCTAGCGCTCTCAGCGTCACCAGCGTACGCTAGTGTTACGCCAGCGTTTCTCCAGCGTTTCACCACGTTTTGCTCGCGTTTGCAGCGGCAGGGGAGTAGAGACTATGGGAGAGCTGGAGGGTACAAAACACATCGATTGCGCGTCTCTCACTCGCCCTCAATCTCTACAATACACATCGATTCCGCGTCTCCTGACGGCCACATAGTCTCTACAATACACAACGATTGCGCGTCTCTTACGGCCACATAGTCTCTACTCCCCTGCCGCTGCAAACGCCAGCAAAACGCTGGTGAAACGCTGGAGAAACGCTGGCGTTCACTAGCGTTACGCTGGTGACACTGAGAACGCTAGATCGATATGTATCCTCTCCCCGGCACTGCCGCTGGCGTACGCTGGAAGCGCTACGCTACGCTACGCTGCCGCAAAGTATAAACGCAGCCTTAGCAGTGATGATTGCTAATCTTATCGAATATGCCATGGAATATGAGTCGCAGCAAATGGCGATTAGATTCAGAGAACTTGCCCAAAATCCGGTAACTAATCTATTTTCAGTTCCATCCATTAGGTCTTTTTAGGGCATTTTCAACGGCTCTAAAATGACCTAATGGATTCTTTTGCTTTTGCTTTACAACCTGTGAAAGATGATCGCGGGTGCTATCTGAGATTGAAGGTCTAATGGTTAGTAAGTCGATCGTGCTTCGCAGCAATTTTTTACACTCCTCTATATATATTATGACTATGTACACTTATATCATGACTATGTATATTTATTTAGTTCTCTTCTCTAGAGAGGCTCCAACTTGTAGGTTTTTATTTGTTCGGGTTGTAACCTGCAACAGAGTATATTCGAGACTCAGCAAATGACAACTCTGAGAGCAAGTGGAATATGCGTGTAGCATTTTTCGTCTGAGAATACTGACACTGATATACTGAATGTCTGACAATTTGAGGAGCTGGTAAAAACAACGTTGCAAACGTCAAAACAAAGTGAAATTTGATTTTTATAGGAAGTATTCTCAAAGCTGTTCCGGTACATATAGACGATTCTTTTCAGTGAAATGTTGAAGAATCATTTCCACATGCAGACTGTTTTTTGCTTGTCCGCCGTAAGTAAACCATGACCAGATGGATTCCAGTTCAGCGAAAGCACTGCGTGCCTGGAACAGTACAGTGCCAACACATGTGCATTGGGATGTTCATGAATGAGTGTTAATAAGTAATAATTGCAGTAATAACAGTAATATTGCTATTATGAACCCTTACTCATGTCCTCCTTTATGAAGAACCTTTTCCAGCTTCGTAGACTGCACGTTCCAAATAAAAGCGTGCCCATCCGCAGACCTTAACGCTTTGTATATATTCGGGTCGCTTTCCTATCATCAAATATCATAATTTATGTATCTGAGCCCAGTTCAAACGAATCATTTGGAAATCATTTTCAAAGAAGATGCTTTGGATGCTCGTTGCATGTTAACCAAGTGAAAACAAAATTACCCTGCAGCACAATATCCCATCCCTGGCGAAAGAACACAACGAGAGAGATCAGTCGAAGTCCGATAGTGCTCAGCGCTAGAAAGCTATAGGTCACTAACAAGAAGTTTTGTGTAGCTTGATTTTCTTTGAATTATGATACAAGAAACACCTGTATATATGTACTGTCTGATACTTCCGAATATCCAATAAGGACAATGTATCGTCTCTTGTTGAACATAAAAGGTGAATGCCATCTGTATCAAAAGAGAGAAGAACGATAAACACTCAGAAACCTATAACTAAGCAATATAGGAAAACTGAAATTTCTGAAACAAACCAGAGGACATGTCCAGTGAGGTAATTTTTCCTGCCATTTCCATGGTATGAACAGGTTCTTGATTTCTCGAATCCCAAAAACGAAGCTTTCGGTCGAAATGTCCTGTAAGAAAGTTAGTCCCCGTTAGGTGTAATGCATTAACTAATCACAATAAAGCACTCACTCACTCTCTGTGAAAAGGGCAACGCATGTTTATTTTGTTTGGCATTAGCTGAGAACCATTTCGAGAACCCAGGTCAAGTTGAAGAATATGGGAATGGGTATTGTACAAAGCACACATGAACTAAACCGAACCAGGCCTACAAATTACGATGCATGAGCAGCAGCACGAATCACTTATTTTGCACTGCTTCGCCTACCCACTGTTGATACCCACTGATTATCCTTATCTAGTTTTTCACCGACTGGGGGCCATCGCGCCACTGAATTCATTTTTTGTCTTCGGTAAGCACGAGCTTTACCGAAGACAAAAAAATGAATTCAGTTGCGGGATGGCCCCCCGGCCGTGAAACACTAGATGAGGATCAACAGCGGGTAGGCGAAGCAGAGCAAAAGAAAAGATTCGTACTGTTGATGGTCTTATAGTTAGCTCAGTCCTGACAGTTCAAAGAATGAAAAAAACGTTGAAGATATTCTGAGAGTGTCTGAGGACTGCAGAGAATCGCGTACGTTGGGCGGAGTAAACTTGTAAGGAAGAGGTATCTGAAGGCAAACAGCACACTCTCTCCCGTCAGTCCTGATCGCCAGGTGTGAAGAAAGGGTCCGCAGCTGCAGCAGCATGCCATCTTCTTCGCTCAAAACTGCACGAGAACGAGACCGAAGAGTACTGATGCCCGATGCCAACTCCAAACTGCCTCGCGCTCACCGACCACACCGCACCGACCACACGCCTAGAAGTAACCAAACGCGCAACTTTCCTATCCCTTCTCACTTCTAGCTGTTCTCTACAACTGAGCATGTGTTTCGTTGTGGGATATTGGTATCCACACAAGTGCTACAGCTTGAGTATAGCGCGAGCGGAGTAGGGAGCACACGGCAGCGGGTAACACTACTTTCCAGCCCAACTTCCGTGCATCTTTGAGCGACCGTGCTTGGGTGTTATGTACAGTTCGTCTTTGGGTCAAAAACGTGTAATCAGCTCTGAGACCGAATTAGTGGCGAAATAAGGGCGCCAAGTGAGCGGAAAAAACATGCTCGCGGAGGGCGGGATAGGATCAGCACTGCTTGGCCTCAGAAAGCTCTAGAAACAAGAACAGTTGAGTAAATGTGTGAATAAGTGGTTGGCAAAAGAGGTGATAGCTCTCAACAACAACGAAGTGGGCAGGGTTCAAAACGAGAATTCGCAATCACAAAGATCGATTAGCAGAAAAGAGGAGAAGAAAATTCACCTGAAATGCGAGTTTCACAAAATCACTCCCCGTACCGACCTATTTCACCGCAATTATCGGTCCTGAATAAAGGGCCGGAAACGGTTGAACAATGGTTGGGTACAGTCGTAATACTCACCGTATATGCAAGGCAAATATACCAAATCTATTTATAATGCCAAGTATTCCTATAAGACATTGGATCAACGCTCTTTAACGCAACAGCGTTGAAAGTAATCAGTAGGGTAGAAAGATGGCCGCATTTTGAGCGTACGCTGATGTTCCCAGCTAGGAAAGTATGAGTATCGACCCAGTGTACTGGGCTGTAGCAATAGCTACAATTAGTTCATTACTTTACGCTTTCATTTCAAGGTTTAACTTGTTTATTATAGGAAAAATTATCTGCTTCACTAACGTGCTGTGTACAATGATTGATAAGTATCTTTGAGGTGATAAGATAGAATATTGTATAAGAAGTGATGGTAGGCCGGTATGGTTCATTCATTCAGAACACATCGCAATCCAAGAACTGAAGCCTTGACGTCCAATAGTGGGACTCTGGTCAAGAGCAGGAATTCCAGGCATCCGGCGAATAAAGTTGTTCCCAATACAAGTCGTCATCCACATTCAGCATTCAACACACAAAACACCGCGTGGCACATAGCACTGCAAATTGGTGCATCGGCGAACGGCGAACTCAGCAGAAACTACCAACCTATTTGACGGAACTACAATACGTGGAAGTGCGCAGAGCATCATGGCTAATCAGATCGCCACACGTAAGCGCTTATTAACATTGTTCACTAATAAGTTAGAAGAGTCAATAAGAGAGATCAAGGCAGAAGAAGTAGAATAGCTCTTCATTTGATAGTTCACAAGAAGAAAAAACTGAGAAGATAAGTAGGGCGCGAGAAGCGATTACTTCGATAGAGGCTCTAATGAAGAAATTGAGAAAGTTCTATTCGAGTTAACAGCAGAAGTTGACAACCATGAAAACACCAATATTAGTGAACAAGAAGATCTCGAACAGTACTCAAAAAGAGCAGAAACCGCGATATCAAGTGCTTTTGATTTCGTAGTTCTCCTGCAAGGCCGCCTCCACGATTTCTCGCTGACCACAACACGAGTTGATCAGGCATCCCCATGAACTTGGCGCAAGCTTCTCCTAAAGCAGTACCAATACCAGAGTCCCATACAGCCCAAAGCTATAGAGTTACCACCGCTTCCCGTTCCAACCTTCGATGGGGATATATGGGAGTGGGGTAACTTCTGGGAGATTTTCGATAGCAACATCAATTCGAAGGACCTCTCTGATGTGGGTAAGTACAACTACCTGTTGAATGCATTGAAAGGAGAAGCACGTGAAGCCATCGCAAGTTCAGAGTCACTAGCGAGAACTATTCCAAAGCCATATCATGTCTTTTCAAAAAATACAATAACAAGGAAACTAGTAAACCATTTAGTTGAGCGGCTGGAGTCTTGTACTCTGAGATCCCCATCAATGAAGGACCAGCGCTCCCTTTCGGAGCAACTTCAAGCCATTATTGTTCAGTTAGAGGACGAGGGAGAAAACATAAACAGCTCATGGTTCATCAGGAAGATACTCGCTAAGTTTCTTGACTCTACTAAACGGAAAGTTATAAATAAGAAACAAGGACTGACAGAAACAACATTTACAATGGGACACCTTTTTAAATTCATAGACGAAATTCTCCCAACGGAGGAAGCATTCCTGTCATTCGCCGACAAGAATCCCATTGTACCAAAAGGACGCAACTTTTACGGGAAATCAAGCATTACGCGCGCAAAAACAGGACCTAGGTGCATGTACTGCAGAGATGCACACTCTTCGGTGAACTGCACGGAGTACCCCACACAGACAGGTCATCTTACTTACGGCAGAATAGACTTTGCCTCATTTGTGCATCAGTTAATCATGAAACACATCAGTGCAAGGATCGCCTTTGTTTCAATTGCAATGGCCCACATCATACCTCGTATTGCTTTAGGCCAAAACCACTCTCGGAATCGGCATCAACGCCTTCGAACAACAAGGGTTCGTTGGCAAACAAGACCAGCATCTCGAATGGAGGTTTCAGGAAGAAGAATGACAGTTCAAAGATGAAATTCAACAAGGGCTCACAAAATCAGATTCACTCGAATGCTATATTCACTCAGGAACCAGAAGATAGTCCACCACAGGAACACCAATACTTTCAACACAAAGGGTGTTGAACACGCAAAGCTCTCGACATCCTTATTTACCCACAGGGGAAGTTAGTGCTGGATCCCAACAGCAGGGCTCTGATCAGTGGATGTTCTTTTCGACATCGGAGCCGAGGTGTCATCTTCGACACAAAGGAGGTAATCGAGCGAAGGTTCAAAGAGTACGAATGGAGATGTGGGATGAAGATGGAAACCCACATTCTCATGAGTTACTCCCACACAATATTCTTACTCATTCAATAGTATCGCCATCGTCATCGAGTCAAGATCAGGAATTCCTACGATCTTAATTTTCCAGTCAAGGCGAAACAAGAAAAAAGAATCATCCAGCCATCTATTCTCTTAGGATGCGACTTGTTGTGGTTCTTTGTGAGGAGTGATATAGCTCCACTTGCACTACCGTCCGGACTAGGAGTGATATACCTCCACTTGCACTACCGTCCGGACTACATGTACTACCTACAAAATTGGGCCACTTGATCTGTGGCAAATCTAAAATAGGAGAAGAAACAGTTCTACAAGTTTTACAAGATAATGACAGTGAAGTGGAACTCTGGGACCATCACTGGTCAATGAACTCTGCTCATGTCTTTATGGTTAGAGAGACAGACTCAATAATCTCCCAAGAGGAACGAGATCAATGGGAACAATACTGGACCATGGACTCTGCTGCGACAGAAGAATTCCTTGGACCTGAGAAGAAAGCACAATCCGAGTTCGACAAACGAGTTTGGGAGCAATTCAACAAGTCCATCGAACGTCGAGAAGATGGATATTACGTGCGTCTACCATGGAAGGAACAACATCCAAATCTACCAGATAACCGAGCAATAGCGCATAAACTCCTTGTTAGTGTTTGGAACTCACTGAATAAAGGTGAACACTTACTAGACCAATACAATGGCATCTTTCAAGATCCGCTCAACAAGAATATTGTTGAAACGGTAGACGAAAACAGCCTCAACGAAGGAGTCCAAGTGCACTACATCCCTCATCAGCCAGTTATAACTCCCCAGAAAAGTACAACAAAGCTCCTATCGTACTTGACGCATCAGCTCACTTCAAAGATAGTCCCTCCTTGAACGACATTCTGCACAGAGGACCAGTAATGCTACCAATTATATATGGCTTACTCTTACGCTTTCGGATCGGCAAAATAGGATTAATTTCGGACGTGGAAGAGGCGTTCTTACAAGTTCGTCTACATGAAGTAGATAGGGACGCAACACGTTGTCTGTGGCTCAAGGATCATGAGCAACCTCTTTCAGTGAAAAATATCCAGACACTTCGCTTTACCAGAGTCACTTTTGGACTGTCCTCCCCCTTTCTTCTGGCTGGAACAACCCATTATCATCTTGACAGCACAAAGAAAAAGATATAGCTCAAAAGATCAAGGACAACCTTTACGTGGACAACGTACTCTTGACAACCGATTCATATGAAGAAGCGCTGCAATACTGCCATAGCTCGGAAGCAATATTCCACGAGCTGAAAATGAACTTGCGTGAGTTCACATCCAACGATTTGGCACTCATGAACTCGATACCGGATGTAGATAAAGCAACTAGTCACACTCAGAAGGTTCTTGGAATCGAGTGGGACTCCAGGACCGATACGCTAGAGGCTCATTGCTTAATGAAGGAGTCTTCAACGACAATCTCTAAGCGGACTGTAACAAGTGCGATAGCCACTGTGTACGACCCTATGGGCTGGTACATCCCGCTTCTCCATAGAGCAAAAGTCTTCCTACAAAACCTTTGGAGGTTTCAATACGAGTGAGATACCCCTCTACCCAATAAAGAAAAAGAAGAATGGAACAAAATCAGCAACGATATGATCGGATTTCACAAATCTATTCCAAGATATCTGACATTATTAGGGTGTCCGAAAAGTTTTGAGAAAATTTCGCTGCCTCAATTTGGAAAAGCGTAGCTCGCGAAGGCCATGAGCAAATCTGTAGACCAAAACATAGGAAGATAGAGCATTGTCTGTAGATCAAATCAGCAGCTGACCAATATTACATTTCGTCAATAGCCTTTGTTGTCACCAATCGAATAATGTGCGACAGACACGACACTCGACGTATCCTACTTCACCTGTACCGTTCCGGCCGCTCCGCCACTCAAGCGAGGAACGAATTGCTGTCGTCGATGGGTGGCAATGCACCCTCTCTTGCAACCTGCTACAGGTGGTACGATCGCTTCGCAGTGGGAGAGTTAGCCTCGATGAAGCACCTCGATGCGGACGCCCTCCCTCTTCCAACACTGGCATCGTGCTGGCTTCTGTGAGGGCCAATCCTGCCCAAAGTCTGAGGGAGTTTGAGAGGACGATTTCCACTCCTCGATCCACTATTCACGGCATTCTGGAAAGGAACGGCCCCCGCGCGGCTTTGCCCGGAATCATTCCGCGGTCTCTTACCGCAAGGGAGCGTGCGGTGAGGGTCGATGTGTGTCAGAAGCTCCTCGATAGAGAAAGAACGACGACTTGGGCGAGCTTCATAATTGCTCAGGATGAAAAGTGGATCTCGTACGAAAACCCGGATAGGAAACTGGAGTGGCTGCCGTCGGATCAAAAGCCGGAGCCCGTTCCAAAGCGAGGCTGCCACGCCAAGAAGGACTTGCTCTCTTCTGCTCCACCATCTGTATTTACTACGAGATTCTTCATGAGGGTACTACTGTAACATCATGGATATTCTGTGAGCAACTACGAGAGCTGGTGTCCCGAGCACCAGTTTCCCACCAATACCGGGGCAAGTTCCACATCGTCATGGACAACGCCCGACCACATCATGCGAAGGCGACAAGGGACGAGCTGGAGAATTTAGAAATCGAATGGCTGCCCCATCCTCCGTATTCATCTGACCTTAGCCCTTGTGATTACCATGCTTTCAGGAGTTTCTAGGCTTACGCTACGGGCAAGATGTTCAACAACCATCAGGATGTCAGGCGTATGGTCGATGAATGCATTGCATCCCGTCCTGCTTCCTTCTGGAAGGAAGGTATCGGTGCCCTGCCCAAACGGTGGAGAGACGTCGTTGCTAAGAAGGGCCACTATCTTGGTTACTAATTTTTCGCTTTTGTTGTTGTTAATATGTGTTGAATAAAATGACCGAATTTTCTCAAAACTTTCCGGACATCCTAATAAAAATGAGCACAGTGATGCTTGTGATTTTCGCAGATGCTAGCACCACAGGAATAATTGCATGCGCCTTTATGAGGCACGCCGAAACGATCCAGCTTCTAATGGCAAAAAACTACCCTCAATCCATGGAAACACAACAATACCAAAGCTCGAAATGAACGCAATCACACTGGCAGCACCTCTCGCGAATGCTATCATAACCCAACTGAAGGGGTGTGCTACATATAAGAGAAATTTATATCCTATCGGATTCCGAAATTGCCTTGTGCTGGTTGAAAAGCTCTCCCAAACGAGAGTAAGGAGTTTTCATTGACCGCAGATTGATGGAAATAAGAAGGATTGTGGAACACCTAGCCAAAGAACATTGCCTTATGCAATTTGGACACGTAGGATAACCCCGCTGACTGCGGAACAAGCTTTGACGAAAAGCGAATTCAGTCACCACCACTGGTGGACAGGACCAGAGTGGCTCCAACACGAAGTAACCCATTGGCCACTACGGAACACAGTATTCGGATATGTTGCCAAAGATCAAAAAAAGAAAGTGGAAGCGAAATCTGATAGAATCATAGCGGCTGAAGTGGCAGTTTGCGATGATAAACTTCTACCACGAGGAAGGATACACACATTTACCCGAGCAAAACGGATTGTTGCATATGCCCTTCGTTTTATTCGATCAGCAGTGACGAAGATTAATAGGAAGGGTGGATACAAAATCGCGATGCCAGGTATCTGGATCGCGATTTTGTATCCACCCTTCCTATTGATCTCGCATAGGCAGTCTATCTGGATCCTCCGGGAGCCAGATAGACTGCCTATGCGTTAGTGATAGAATCCGCAGCAAAGTTCATAATAAAAAAACATCAAAGACTCAATGCCACCAGTGACATCAGAAAGGCGCTGAAAGACCTCAATATTCAGAAGGATAAGGAAGGAATATATCGCTGTTACGGATGCCTGGGCAAGGCACAATTAGAATTCTCGAAGACCCCATCTTTATATTACAAAAAACCACACTAGCCTAAATCATTGTCCGTGAGGTTCTACAACTTCGATCACAAGTCCAAAGACTGGTACGTAAATGCGTAAAGTGCCATCCAATAATCCACCTTACAACTATCCACAACAAGAAGATTTACCAAAGGAACGAGTGAGATCACGTCCCTTTGAGCATGTGGGATTAGACTACTCGGACCATTATCAATAAAGGCAGAAAATGGCAACCAGGACAAGTGTTACGGAGCGATAATTACATGCACGGTAACAAGACTGCTTCACCTTGACGTGGTCTCTCTAGTTTATCGACCACAGCATTCCTACACGAAGAACATGAAGAAGAATGTTTCCTACATGAAGTTGCGAAGATTTTTCGCTCGTAGGGGAGTCCCAAAAACAATCATCAGCGACAACGCGCCCACCTTCCTACTAGGGGAAGAAATACTCGAGGAAAGTCTTCAAGCCGCTCAGAGAGACCCTTTAGAAGCCAAGGAAATCGGCAATGGAAATAGATTGGAGACATATAACTCCGTATGCTCCTTGGCAAGGAGGATTTTATGAAAAAATGATAAAATCGATTAAACAATCATTGCACAAAACTTTTGGCAGAACCATAGCATCGGTTGAAGAGTTAACCACCGTGATAATCGAAATCGAAGCTATTCTCAACACCCGTCCGCTTACATATGATACGACAGATATCGATAGAAACCAAATTGTGCGACCAATAGATTTCTTACAAAGGGACATCTGCCTATCATACCCAACATAACCATCACTAAAGGAATACCCAGATCAGAACTACATCCCAAAAGAGCAATTGCTCATGATACAATCAAAAACCCAAACAGTTGCGGCACTCCAAACTTCATGCAGGCTAACAGAAAAATTCTGGAACGTTTGGCAAAAACATCTCCTGGAAAAACACCTGCTCAATATGGGGAATAAAAGAGGGTGTGCTCTGCCACCTCGCAAGGGCACCCTGCTTATAAGTGAGGCAGCAATGCCACGTCACGTCTGGAAAACGGGAAAGATCCACGATCTAGTAGCCAATAATAAAGGAATAATAAGGGAAACAATTATAAAACTGCCCACACACATCAGACGACCCTTAAATCTACTAGTTCCTCTGGAACTAGAAGATGATTTACACGAGAGCGAGGGCAATAAAGGGTACGTGAACGATACTGCAATATCAGAGGGAAAGGGCATTTTGAACTGCCCTGTCGAACAAAGGGTCGAGCACTCTGAACAACAACTTCCACACAACCCACGATATGCATTAAGCCCACAGCCAAGGGTAAACTATGATGAGGAAAGTAACATATAAACCTCATTAATCCCTTCCACAAAAAATGATCAATAATAAAGATCCGAGATCAACAAACAAAAGCAAAAAAAACTTTAAATTGTGTTGCCTTTTGTTGCTGTTTAGTTTCGCTTTTTGCTTCAAATAAATCACTCAACCATTCAATAAGGGCTTCATACAATTCATTGCAGAACAGTCAACCGCCGGAAAGAAAAGCGCCTTATCAAAAGACTTTGAATTTCATTTGAAGATCCGCCTTTTGAGTAAAAATAGCGGAAGCCATCAATATGTCGGTCACAAAACACCTCTTGAAAACCACCTGTACCAACGACACTGGAGGAGAAATCATACTGATGGCACCCAGATCGCTCAACACCAGTACCATCACTATAGGAAACTTGAAAAGGCTGGCTCAAAGACTCATGTTTCTTGTCACCATTCACGTCATGCTAACCGAAAAGGGACAAATATCGAACCAATCACGTGCAGAATGGGAACAAGGAAATAAGTCAGAAAATGTTCACCAAGACCCCATGGAGGAGATAGTGTTCTTCGAGAAAAAGATCTCACCGACGACGAATACATAGATAAACTAATCGAAGGAAATTCGGACGACAGAAGGATTGATAACTGCCAGAACAAAATGGAGGACGAGCGAATGCGTTCGAGAAGAAACTCAAGAACCTCCAGCAGGGACTGTGGCTCTTACCAAAGAGGAAGATAGGGAATGACCAATCCGTAAGCAGCCCTTTTATCACATGCGCATTTTGCAGGGGCAAACATTACTCAGACTCATGCCCTGTCACAGAGGTGACAGAAAGATTCGTCGAGCATTGTTTGAATTTGGTTTATAATGACGTTATTATTGTTTTGTTTTATTTACAAAATTAATGTCGATATGAAGGTTATGGATTGAAAAGAAAGCATGAACACAAACTTGCAAGAACATGTTCAAAGTCGAGATAAAGAAAAGCAATCTTATCAAGCAGAAACTCCAGCACTGATACGATAAGATAACAGCTGATAAGATTACACTTCATATATAAGGCTTCCATTAGTAAGAATAAAGACCTTTTATCGACTATCCTCTTCGGACCGGACAAAAGTGGTGCATCGGCCAAACCATCAGAGCATACCAGATGAACGCAGCGAACCAAGCGAAGTGGACAAGGAAGAAGACCAGAGGATTCAGGTCAGATTCATTTAACAGAAAATTTAACTTAAGTCTTGAATAGCACGTTCTCTGGTAGTAAGCTCTACTGGTCATTACCCCACTTAAGCATTCACATCACTCAAAAATGACAACGACATTGAGAACGAGAAAAGGGGTACTGACCAGGCATCAGAACAATCTCACATATAGCTTAGCTAAGCATTCTTGCTTGATGAGATTACAAACACGGAAGATGGTGAAGCATGCAAAGCGCGCTTCACTGAAATCAAGGTGGCCGAAGTAGAAGTTAGAGCACTCCGAAACACCTCTGAGAAAGCACTTTTTGACTTTACTGCGGCTATAGATAATCTCGAAGAGGTTCCTTCGAGAGAAGAAGAAGAAAAAATTTCGGAATACTTAGCAAATGCTGAAAATATGATTTCAAAAACAACAGAATTTCTGGTTAAACTTGAAATCAACAAAAGTAAGATAGCATCGATGTCTTCCGAAATCGCTGGCGTAGGGAGTACCGTCAGCAGTAGAAGCACAACAGCTCGAATAGAGTTACCAAAGATACCACTACCCCAGTTCAGCGGCAAAGCATGGGAGTGGGAGAGCTTCTGGGAATTATTCGACGCAAGCGTGCACTCTTCACAACTTTCAACCTCCAGAAGTTCAACTACCTTCTGAGAGCATTGAAAGGCGAAGCCAGAGAGGCGGTGGCCCGATTCCAAATGACGGCGGGCAATTACAACCTCGCGGTGAATCTTCTCATAGAAAGATATGGAGATGCTCAGAGCATTATTACTAGCTTGCATCATCAACTGGAAAACTGGAGCGCCAGAAGCGCGCAGTTGAAGGATCAGCGCAAGCTTCACGATCAATTATCCGCCATTACCGCTCAATTGGCTAACACAGGTGAATCCCTTGATAGTCCATGGGTGCTATCGAAAATTCTTTCAAAATTTTCGGAAACAATACAGCGTAACACACTGAGGGAGAAAGTCTCCTTGTCCCAAGACCAAAGCTGGACTTTAACAAAACTCATGACTACCCTCGATGGTGTAATCAAACAAGAAGAAGAGATACAAAGGTGCATGCCCAGAAGACCTGAGAGTACCCCGCAATCTCTGAAGAATAAACCAGACTTCCAGTCAAGAAGTCGTCCACCATTCTGTTTCTATTGCGACAGCAAGGAGCACTGGTCAACGGAATGTTCCAAAATCATTACTCCTAAGGCACGCCTTGAGTACTTGAAGAAGAATAACCGTTGCATAGGCTGTGGGTCTAAGACTCACAGCTTCGCTGAATGCAAGGCTAAAGGGTGCATGCACTGTGGAAAGAAGCACCACACCTCCACATGCTTCAAAACCGCGACTGCAGATCCGCCAGCCCAAACTCCTTTTACTAATCGAAAGAAGGAGGACAAGCAGAAACCAGTAGACGCCCGACAAAACTTTTCACTGTGTGAAGAGGAAAAAGCACAGGCGGAAAGGAACAAAACCTCTAACTTTACGGTGATGAGAGTTGAAGACACTCGCCAAAAACAACGAGAAAAGATATTCCTCTTGACGGGAGCTGTGCGGACTGTACATCCCGAAACAAAGAAGCTCATCACGCTCCACATTCTCTTGGACACGGGTGCAGATGGCAGTTTCCTCGATGCCAAATTAGCAGGTGAACTTCAGTTGCCTGTCCAAGGTAGAGTCACCATGAAACTTAGGACCTTTGGAGCTGAAACAGCAAAGGAAATTCAATGTGGTGACACAACTTTGAATATATGGGATTCTGACGGAGAGCAGCACCAGCTCAGACTCTATACTCATGATAACCTTTCAAGAAATTTGAATGGAGGAAGGCTCCAAAAAGAAGACATGCTATTCATCCATAAAAGGCGAATAAAACTGAGCATCTCAGACAGTGAAGCAAGTAAGCCTCCAGAGATACTCGTTGGATGCGATCAGCTATGGAAGTTCATAAAATTCGAAGCACCACACTTTATATTGCCTTCCGGATTGACACTTGTACCCACACGCTTAAGATACATGGTCTCTGGGAGACGCACTGAAAAATATGAAGAACATGACCAACAGTTGCAATCAACTGTACATTCGATAGAGTCACTAGGAACTACCACACCCTGGGAAGATCACTGGGACACGCAAAATCAGGAAATAGAAAAAGAGTCCTGAAAACGGTCCTGAAAACGAAGAGAAGGCTCGTATCAATGAGCAGGTATTAAAAAATTTCAATAACTCCATTGAGAAACGCGACGAAGGATATGTTGTACGTCTTCTTTTCGAAGAACAACATGAATATCTACCAGACAACAGAACACTAGTGCTGCACCGACTGAGAGGTATACTGTACAAGTATAAAAGCGAGCCACATATCCTGCGATAGTATGATGGGATCTTTCAAGATCAGTTACGTATGGGCATTCTGGAGGAAGTGGATGAAGAACATGACACTTATGGAAAGCCGAAGCATTACCTTCCTCACCAACCCGTAATCACTCCGCACAAAGACACAACGAAATTCAGAGTTGTATTTGATGCATCAGCACATTACAAAAATTGCCCTTCATTGAATGATGTGGTACACCAAGGTCCCACAATACTTCCTAAGCTCTACGGAATGCTATTACGCTTTCGAACTGGGAAGTATGTCTTGCTATCAGACGTTGAAAAAGCATTCCCCCAAGTACACCTGCACGAAGATGATAGAGATTTCACCAGATGCCTATGGTTCAAAGATTTCACGAAACCGTTGACAAACGAAAATCTGGTTGTCTACAGATTTAGAAGAGTAGCATTCGGAGCCAACGCTTCACCGTTCCTGTTGAGCGCAACAATACATTTCCACCTAAACAACCATGTCAAAGACAAGGCACTGGCCAACGAAATTGCTACCAATCTTTACGTTGACAATTTGATTGTAAAAGCAAAAACACTGCGGAAGGAATCCAGAAGTACAAAGATTTAAAGTCGATTTTCAACGATCTCAAAATGAATCTCAGAGCATTCGTCACCAACAATCCTGAAATCATGAAAGTCATATCCACATTAGATCGATCTGCAAATGTTACACCCAGAGTACTTGGGATTTGGAACCCAATCAAAGACGAATTTACTTTACATGTCGACATGAGCAAGGATAAACCCATCAGCAAACGCACAGTTGCGCAACAAATCGCGTCTGTGTACGATCCTTTCGGATGGTATATCCCACTTTTGATCAGAGCAAAGCATTTCCAACAACTTTTATGGAAAGATCGCTATAACTGGGATGATGAACTAAGTGAAGAACACAAACAACAGTGGAGATCCATTGTTGAAGAAATGTCCAATTTCCAGAAAGTGTTACCAAGAAAAATCACACAGCATGGAATAACATCGTACACATTAGTCACATATTCTGATGCTAGTGGAATAGCCATGACAGCATGTACCTACCTCACTAGCGACAGCACTTCTAGCCTTTTGATGGCAAAATCAAAAGTAGCAAGCAACCAGCAGAAAGCTACAATACCGAAAATGGAGATGAATGCCATAACTATTGGAGCACGGTTAACGCTCAACATCCTCTTGAACCTTGAAGGCTCTGTGAGCATCAAGAAGAGAATGTTCCTTACCTACTCCGAAATAGTCTTGAAGTGGATTCAAAATTCTCATAATCGCGAAGGCGATTCTACGACACAGACGAGGAGGGCATACCGATCGAACCGGTCTTCATAGCGGACTTCATCCGAAAGGAACTAGACTTCTTCGCGGATTTCAAACATCAAGTGGAAAAGGAGATCAGGGAAGCCCAGATCCAGGAAGAGGGTGAAAGGCATCACAGTATATCCGACGAAATGGAAAACAAGATTGGTGGCTTGCAGAAGGAGCTACAAGTAAAGTATGAGCATGTCTACCAGCAACTAAGGGAGCAAGATGAGGATATCAAGGTTCTATCGGAAAAAGTCGAGTCCATATCTTCCTTGGTGACAAAGATACATGAGCTACTTCTAAAAAATGGAGAGAAAGAAGAACGTTCTTCTGATAAAAGCTGCGATGAAGCAGTGGGCAGCATCATCAGAGAAGAAGGCTCATCGAAGGATGAAAACGAGAGAACAAGAATCAAGACGAAAACAGTATCCGATGTTCCCGAAGAGGACATGCTAGATTTGGATTACGACTACGAATCTATTTCTGACCAGAGCGATTTGAAAACAGACACCACTGAACCAAAGGAATTACTCGAAAAGGAAAAGGCTAACCCAAATCAACATCCAGGAGAGCAAGAGCGACGCAAATTGGAAGACCGTATAGAGGACATCAACGAATTTCTGAGAGATAAAAGACATGTTCCAGAACGTCGAATACGAAACTTTGATAATGCCTGGATAGCCGCCATGACACGATCAACTGCTGGAATGGGAGCAAAAAATGTTACTATTGTGGATCGAAGAAACACAATAAAGCATTATGCACGCTTCCAGAAGAGATCCAGGACTACTAAATATAAAGAGCTTGAAGAACTGCATCGTGAGCTTGTATTACTCGAGGATTTACGGACCCTCCACAACATCATCAAAGTCTTCAGATCGGGGGCAGTGTCACAGAGGTGACTAGAAAGATTCGGCGAGCATTGTTTGAATTTGGTTTATAATGACGTTATTATTGTTTTGTTTTATTTATAAAATTAATGTCGATATAAAGGTTATCGGATTGAAAAGGAAGCATGAACACAAATCTGCAAGAACATGTTCAAAGTCGAGATAAAGAAAAGCAATCTTATCAAGCAGAAGCTCCTGCACTGATACGATAAGATAACAGTTGATAAGACTACACTTCATATATAAGGCTTCTTTAGTAAGAATAAAGACCTTTTATCGGCTATCCTCTTCGGATCGGACATGCCCGAAGTATACAGATGGAAACATAAGATACAAGCTGATAATAGATGAAAGCAAGTGCCCACACTGCCTATTGAGGTGTGATCCCAAGAAAGAATGTGAAGGAAGAAAGAAACCTTGTTGGTACTGTCGGACAATAACTGAAAGAACAAGTCTGGAGTTTTCCCCAAGGACAGTGGGCATCATAGGGCGCTCTGCACAATACCTGACTCGAAAGACAAATTGCGGAAAGCAATTGAGGAAACTAGGAAAGAATTAGAAGAAATTGAAGAGACATTATACCTGCGTCCAATAAAAGGGTGGGGAGCGTAGCAATGATACAATAAGTTCATTACTTTACGCTTTCATTTCAAGGGTTAACTTGTTTATTATAGGAAAAATGATCTGCTTCGCTAACGTGCTGTGTGCAATGATTGATAAGTATCTTTGAGGTGATAAGATAGAATATGGTATAAGAAGTGATGGCGGCCGGTATGGTTCATTCATTCAGAACACATCGCAATCCAAGGACTGAAGCCTCGACGTCCAATACTGGGACTCTGGTCAAGAGCAGGGATTCCAGGCATCCGGCGAATAAACTTGTTCCTAATACAAGTCGTCCTCCACAATCAGCATTCAACACACAAAACACCGAGTGGCACATAGCACTACACCAGCGTTTTGAGCTATTAGGTTGTCCGGAAAGTTCTCAGCGTTTTGTGTTACTATTTCTGAACATTCATTGCCGATTAAAAACTCATTCTCCCTTGTGTCTCAGTAGTATATCCTGAAGAGAATTTTTTGCGCTATCTGATGGTATAGTTGCCGTTTCACCATTGCTTGATAGAAGCATGTCAAAAGAGCAACTTCGGACGATATTTTTCTTCATCTACAAATTGGGTCAGTGCGCAGTCGAGACAGCTCGACAAATTAACCAGGTGTAGGGGCCCAATAGTGTTGGAGAAATCACCGTGCGACAATGGTTCGACAAATTTCGTTCTGGAGATTTCAGCCTTGAAGATGAACCTCGTGGCGGTCGACCTAAAGCAATTTCTGACGAGGATTTAAAGGCGTTTGTGGAGGCTGACCCATCCCAAACAGTTCGAGAGATTGCAGAAAAGCTAGGCATTAGCAAATCCATTGTGGCGGATGGTCTGAAACGCATTGGGAAGGTGAAAAATTCCGACAAGTGGGTGCCCCACAATTTGAGTAACCGGCAGAAATTCGCAAGTCTCGAGATTTCTTCTTCACTGCTTTTGCGCAACAGAAACGACCTGTTTTTGGACCGAATTGTCACCGATGAAAAGCGGATAACGTATAATAACAGGAGACGTTCCGGACAGTATATGCTGACGAACCACCGAGGCAGCTTCCAAAGCCGAATCCTCATGAAAAAAGATTATGGTCACTGGTCATCGGCTGGCGTGATCCACTATAACTTTTTGTCACCAGACCAAACCATCACAGCACTATTCCTACTGTGAAGAAATCGACGAAATGTACCGAAAATTGCGTCAGCTGCAGCCAGCACTTGTCAACAGAAAGGGTCTGATTCTTTTGCATGACAACGCCCGCCCACACCTTACAAAAATCACTATCCATAAAGTGAACGAATTGGGCGCTGAAGTTCTACCTCACCCGCCATATTCCAGACCTTTCACCAACCGTCTATCACCTTTTCAAACATTTTCAGAACTTCCCTGCTGAAAATACTTCATCAATCAGGACCGGCAAAAAAAGCCTTTGTGGGTTTCGTGGATTCTCGACCACCCAGTTTTTTCTTTAATAAGATTTACCGAATGTTGTCACATTGGCAAAAGTGTGCTGATTCCAGTGGTGCTTATTTCGATTGAATCCGACGAGTATCAAGGAAGTTATGATCGCCTAAAGTGAAACACTCAAAACGCTGAGAATTTTCCGGGCAACTAATATTATAACAGCACAGGTACCGATCCAGCGAGGCAGAGTATGAACGCGCTCAAAAGGAGAACGAGTCTTACCAGCGGTACAGATGAAAGAAACGCCTGGCATTGAAGACAAACCATGCGACTGCTAGTCATTGACGGAGTCAAAGATGAAAAACTGGGGTGGCCTGTGAATTGACAATGAAGAAAAAAGCGAATGAAAGCCAAAAACGAAAACTGGGCCTCCGTAACTGGATCAGTATGCCAATGTGCTTATTTTATAGCAGAAACCCAGACATCTCGGGCTCATTATCGCTTTCACCCATCCTCCGTCATTACATGCCATAGAACTCTTGGAAAACGGAATAATAGCATAGAAGTTAAGAAGTACAGCAATGTGTGTGATACAAACAAGCTTTGGAACCTTTTGGTGGAAGAGGGCGATTACCGTACCCTAAGCAACTACTGCATCACGAAAATTCCATCATTGGTAATTGTAAATAAATATAAAATGCATCTTACAGTGTGAAATGGATTGCTCTTCATTGCATGTGTCCGCTTTTATAACAGGATTCAAGAAAAGAACAATGCCTATACATACACGTAGGATGGCGCATAAGAAGACGATAGAGCCCACAGGCTCGCATCACACAGAATGAACGACACCTGTATTTACGGATCAACCCTACACATCTCGTCCCTTATGCGCTAAATGATCTGAACGTACCATATACACTGCGTCCCAAAAGTATAGTTCCACTCATAAATCTCGCAATATCCCGCCCTAGCTTTCAAAAAAGCCCCTAGATAGAAAATGTGGTATTTACCAGTGTCAGTTTGCATGCCAACATCGAGAACTAACTTTCCAGAGCAACTTCAATTTTCTTCTTTTCTTGAAAATTTCTCACTTTGACAATGTCCCAAAAGTATAGTTCCACCACATATTTTCCACTACGCCTCATTTTTTTCGGGTGAAACTGTCTCATCATCATTACTTTCACCTTTTCCAGGTTATGGCGAGAGGACATTCTTTATCGGCCTTCCAAGAAGGGCAGATTATTGTAAAGAAGGCTCAAGGACTGTCGAACCGTCAAATCGCAAGGGAGTTCGGCCGCAGTCAGCATGTTATCAATAACTTTGTCAAGGAATCCGCATACGATATGGAATCAAGAAGAGCTCTGGGCGTCCTGCTTTGCTCTCTGATCCAGAAAAGCGCCGCACTTTGAGAGAAGCATCAAATTCTACAACGTCGTACCCGAAAAAAAGTCAACTTTGAGGCCTAACGTCTCGAAGCAAACTGTTCGGCGTGTTTTCAAAAAAATCCTCAGTTCACCCATAGGGGAAATATGAGTTACGTACTGTTTTTAACGAAAAACCATCGCGAAAACCTAATTGGCCTTGCTCTAAGATGTTGCCGACCCAATGGAGTGGAGGTGGCTTCTGGCTGCGGTGCCCTGCTGCTTGTCTGTGCTGCTTTTTTGAGTTATTTTTCTCGCGGTCGTGTTTTCTGATGAGAAAAATTCAACTGCAACGGCTCAGATAAAAACCGATTTCGCTGGCACGAACTGAGGGAAGACGAGCTTCATTCTCTGGGCGGAACTCCTTGGATGTGATCTCATGGTCTGGGGTGCCATCGTATCAAGGAACGTCTGAAACTGTGCTCCATATGGGAAAAAATGATTTCTTCCGTACATCTTAAAGTCATGCGACGACGTCTCCTTCATTTTTGGTGTAGAAATCAGCAAGAAAGTCCTGTTTTCATGCAAGACAATGCACCAATTCATGTCAGCCGAAACACTCGAGCGTTGTTCAGTCGTCGCTCTTTTGCCCTGGCCAGGAAATAGCCCTGACTTAAACCCAATCGAGAATGTTGGGCTTCATTGTACGCATGATCTATTATACGAACAATGCACAATTCCACAATATCCGTGAGCTCAAGCAGTCAATAACTAATGCATGGCAGCATGTCGACAGAAAACTGATTTAGAACCTCTATTCGAGCATAGACAACCACATTTGCCAACTTATTCAAAGGAATGGCTGTAATAGATTATAGAATTAACAATTCATTCACTTTGTTGTACACTTCTTGTTTTATGAATCCATTTTTTTAGTGGAACTATACGTTTGAGAAATCGTCAAAGTGAGAAATTTTCAAAAAATAAGGAAAACTGAAGTCGCTCTGGAAAATTAGTTCTCGGTGTTGGCATGCAAATTGGCACTGGTAATTACCACATTTTTTATCTAAAGGCTTTTCGAAAACGTCGTGTAGGGCGGGATATTGAGAGATTTAAAGGTGGAACTATACTTTTGAGACGCAGCGTATAATTTCAGTTTACGATGACCGCAAGCCTACTCGTTGCGGAGCCGCAACAGTGGTAGAGCTTCTAAGATCACGGAACAGACTACTTGGGCAACGAAGAGAGTCTACGAAATGGTCTAGAGCGGGGTCTGCCTCTGAAGATTCACCCCAAGAAAAGAAGGGACGGAAGACGACTGGTGAGTCATATCCTGGTTGGGTTTGCTAAAACCTGAGGCTTATTCAGTGAAGTGGCAAATACCACTCGCGCTATATTGGGTTCAAATCCTGGGTCGACCCCGCCCAAGCCAACTAAGGCCTTTAACCTCCGGAGAAAGTGAATCGGTACCAGAGTCCTCCTACGAAGACAAGATCATGCTGTACATCTGCTGACCCCCGCAAGTCATTGTATAGGCCACATCGCATTCAACGAGAAACTACGATTCTGAATGGAAGGAAAATGCGTGCCGCATACCGCAAAGGGATTGATTGACGGGCTAGAAACTATCCGTAGAAATTATCTTTTTATCCTTCGCAAAAACCCAAGTCTTAAACCTAGAAATGTTTCTCGCAAATTGGAATCGGCATCAAATCAGTATCTGTACAGCACTACTCATGCCAATTGCCGAAAGTGCTAGCAAACCAACCTGAACTGAATGTTGCCACACCCTTTTTGATTCCCGCAATGTCAAGGATCGTAGAACCTGGGAAAACGGAGCGGATGCCTGCAACTTTGCACATCTTTTACAGAACCGAAATGCCAATGAGAGTAAATAATTGCTCTATGCGAGAAGCGTACATCGTTGACTCCTCACATCCCACAACTTTATAAGGCGGTCGTTCGATCCAGAAACTACTTGAGTAGATGATAAAAACCGAGCCGATGACACTTTATCCGTATGTCCCATGAATGAGGTCTGCAAGGACTCGGTATCAGGAAATGTGTTTGGGAAACGAGAAAACCTTGCTGTTCCGTAAAACCAAACTATAGATTTTTGATACATAATGAACTACTTCCTCTCGTTTTCCGAGCTCACACTTATTCAGTACACGTAGTATACAATTTCCATTTCAAATCGAACATTTTTCAAACCAAAACGGACTCTTCATAACAAATGGGCCAGCCTATGCACCGGACAGTTGTTTAACTTGACCACACCATAGTTTGCCCTTTCAGGCTACAACAGGTGGCTTCGCTCACTACTAGAACCTCAGCTCACTTTTGAAAAAATGATTCAGTTCGGTAGGCTAGAGTCCCAATTGACAGGCCTTGGTCTCTCCTGCTCCTCCACACAAAAAACCAGGCAAAGTTTGTTCCGAATAACGAAAGATGTCCTCACATGTCAAGACTCTAACCTGCCGATTTGGATGGTTTCCTAAAAGTGGACGGGCTTTATGAAGTGGGCGAGAATCCCGCTGTACCCTAAGAAGGCAAAAAGTTTGATGGGAAGATTATAATTCTGCAAAAAAAAAACTCAAACACCGAGCTTATTGAGGTGATGTAAGAATGTGTGCCTATGAGTACATCCGTTCTGTGAAGAACGGATGTGAGTGTGGTCAAGTTGATCAGCTGTCCGGTGTATAGAGTTGGTCCGATGTGGTTGAAAATGCACCCATTTTGGTTTGAAGAGTGTCCCATTTGAAATGAAAATGGTATTCGGTATAAACAAATACGGAATGTTTTTTTTGTGAGTTCGTTTGAGGGAACTCAAAGGATACCCACGTGAACCTACTATGAGTCGCTGATTATCCACATTCCATAAGCGAACCCCATTGTCATTACTGGCGCCGAGCAGAAGCCGCGATTCGCTGTCGAAATCGAGGCGCGTCACTGAATGGTTGCATCCAACCAACGTGCACCTGGAACGTATAATAAAACGAAGAAGACTATCAAGGCGGAACAAAACGAACCTACATTTTTGAAGGCCTTCCTCGATGATCGACTCTCCACAAGCGAACCCGTTTATCGCTACCTCCACTAGCAAACATTTCCACTGACAGCCAAAGGACATCATAAACTTCGCCATCGTTTGCCTCCTAATCACGACTGACATTACGATATCAATGGAGTTCGGTTGGTACAGATAAACGCACAACTTTGAACACAACTTCACGTGGTATAGAATCGCCCAAAACGACATCACCAACAGGAAGATGTGATTGTTGCAGATTTTGCAAACTAAAAAAAAACTTCATATGATTAGAAAGAAATAGCAGAAATTTAATAAGAGGAAAAATGGATGATCTGATCTTACTTTGCTATAAATTCCCGCCAGCCCTTGCACGTTATGGAAGACCAGTCGGATCGCCCAGATGTCGCCGGGCGATCCTCTTTCTGTGACACAGCCCGGCTTCGCCAGGCGCCTCTACGATGAGAAACGGAATTCTTTCAATCATTGGGCTTCTCATACGGCGCTATGGTGGTCGAATCATAACAGATACCAACCCTGCGGATTATGCACTCCTTAGCAAACGCTTGTATGTGCGGTGCGCGCCACGATGCGCATACAACACATAGACCAACAGATATAGATAGATAGAAATCGGTCGATCAATACAGCGCTTGATTGTGGGTACTATACTCCCTTATTATGTTCTCATCAGTAATTGAAAGTTTGAGAGAAAAAAATTCTGAAATCAAAAGTTCCCTGACTAAAAAAATTCTAAAATCAAAATTTCCCTGACTTTCCTGTTTCCAGCGTACTGCGTACTATATACCTCCCCCGCTCGTCGACATCGACATTAGTATATATATATATATTATATGATATATACTATATATAAGTTATTATATATATATTATATATACTATATATAATAATAATATAAATATATCATATGATAAGTGGATCGCCGCTAACGCCGAGCTCGTCCTCCTTTTTAAAAGCTCCGCCTTCGCCGGGTCTCATAGCAACTGCTTTAAAGGCCTCACTGTCTTAGGCTCGTGAAGAAAGGAGCAAAGCAAGGGCAAAGCAGGCGATACCTACTGTCTTAGGGCATTCATAGTGTCTCGATGGTAACTACCGGCTGTCTTCTAATAAAATAAATATGTAGAAACGCGCGCATATGATCGCAGGGCTACCTTTCATAATGAAAAGTTAAAAACTTGGTCATCTGGATAAATGCGATTACTCTCCTCACCCCATCTTATGACAGCCATGGATGCTTCGGATCTGCCGCAGTCGCTGCGTGCTCCTGTTCAGGCGAGCGTCGGTCGCGCCAATATGGTACCCCCTTCACCTATACTATCCGCAAACTAACGCTCAGCATTCGCCCACAGCCACCCTACAGGTCACGCTCAGTGCTACGCGAATAGCCCGTGGCACTGTTTTGAGTGCAACTAGAATTGGTTGTGCCTATGATTGTGGAGGGTGTTCACTGTCAAAACAGCACCACAATTTGATAATGCAACAATTAATTGCGGTTCAGTTCCGATTGGCCGGTCGACTCCCTTCGTTTCATCTTATGGTAACCGTAGACGCCTTTCCAGCCCAGGCGGCTATGTGCTCTATTCCCGGAATCGCCGTGCTGGCATCTGGTACCGCCTTCACCACATCATATCCCGCTAACCCTATGTTAACCGAAACACCCACTCCCGCACGTGTGTATGCGCTGCTACCACCGCCCTCGTCGTGCTCACCTCCAGCTAACCAAAGCGAGAGCTCCTGCGCATTAGCACAGAGTCTATCACAGTGGTGGGCTTAGATACGCGGAGCGATTCAACAATGCCAAACAACATTTAGTTCGTTGGCTGTAACAATGAATCAGCTGGCAGTTTTGCTAGCGGTGTCTTTCCTTCTCTCTTGCCGCATCCTCTCTATTCAAGCGTACGCTACGTCATACCCTTACTGTAGCGCCAGTTTGCCGATTCAATGCCATATGCTCCTCCCACTGCATGGCTGCAGATCCGACAGTGGCAGCATAAATTGCTGGGTGGATGTAGATGATGAAGGAGTACGATGCGTGGAGAAGGGGTTATTTGATAATAACTCCGCACGTTCCCTCATCTCCCCATTTCGTACTTGCCACTCCAATCCCCCCTCTCCTTGCTCTTTTGCACCGCAACGTGTGTCTAACTGCACGCGAGCAACCCGTGCAATGGCTCGGAGTGTAGTGGTTTTCTTATATCCGTTGGAGAGTGTTATCACAACCAAAAACTTCTCGGTTCGTTGTAGACATAGAATGGCTTGCAGTGTTGTGTTAGCCGTTCGTTTTTCCATATCCCTTGGTGCCGCCGTCTACGTGCAATGGCTCGGAAGTGTACGCGAATGGTCGTTTATATAGCGAGGCTGTTATCACAATCAAGATCATTGGCTTGGCTACAGTCCCCTCAATCTGTTACCGTTTGCCATAGCGGTCGTTTTCTCTCCCAGCCGACCACTTGAACCCGTGAAGTAATTGTGGCGGACGGGACAGACAAACATACATACCTACAAACCTAACATATAAACATACAAACCGACACAGCAAAGTTACCTTTTTATAGAATGGAGAAGGATATATATATATAATATATATTATATATATATATATAATATATATAAATATATATATATTAATATATATAATATATATATTATATATATATATATATATATATATATATATATATATATTATATATATATAATTAATATATATTATATATATATATATATGATCATATATATATAACTAATCTATAACTAATATATGCATATATATATATTATATCATATATATATATCATATATATATAACTAAGCTATAACTATATAATCATATATATATATAACTTCTCGGTTCGTTTTAAACATAAGAAATGGCTTGCAGTTTTGTTAGCCGTTGTTTGCCCATCCCTTGGTGCGTCGTCTAGCGTTGCAATGGCTCGGCGTGTAGCCGATGGTACGTCTTATATAGCGGAGGCTGTTATCAAATACAACATCATTGGATTGCTACATCCCCTCAATACTGTTAGCCGGTTTGCCTAGCGTCGTTTTCTACACTCCAGCGAACTTGAACCCGTGAAGTATTGTGGCGGGACCAGACAAACTACATACCTACAAACTACATATAAACATACAAACCGACACACAAATTAGTGGTTTAAATAGGAAGAAAAGGATAGTCAATGAATCTTTGACCAATATGTTCATACGAGTGCACTAGCATGATTCTTTGATATATGAGATTCGTAAACAATCACGCATTGCCTCAAAAGTGATATACAACAATGGATTTATTTATGCGACTCCGCTTGCCGGTTGATCCTTCCTCTATTCACCTATCGCGCTTTTGATTGGGCTTTTTATATCACACTCATGATGAGTTTCTACTAAACGCACCTCTATGCTTCGCCTCCCGTACGTCTCCTCACTAATCCCACGGCACCAGCATTATACCTCGCCCACTCCCACTTGCCGCACCCCACTCCCCATCCGCGGCTCGCTGCACGTGCATCACCGTACACACTGCGCACGCCCGCGCAGCTCCGTGCTAATGGTTTGAGAGTGACCACTCATGGTCCTCCATATATAGTGGCAGCGGTGTTATCACAATCAAAACAATTGCGAATTGATAGCATCGGCACCAACACCGGTTTCGCTCACCTCTAGCGTGTACACTCTCCATACACGCTGTGTTCGAACCCGTGAAGCATTTTGCGGAACAGGACAGACATACATACATACGTACATGCATACATAAAATACCACCAGAACCGACACACAGAATTAGTGGTTTAATAGAATGTAAGGATTATATATATATATTATAATATATATAATATTATCATATATATATATAGTATATATATATATATATATATATAATATATATATATATATATATATATATATATATATATATATATATATATATATATATATATTATATATATATATATTATATAATATATATATATATATATATATAATATATATATATGAGGCGGAGATGGTGTAGTGACAAGTGGGGCGCTCACCATTCGCGCGGTCCCGGGTTCGAACCCCGGTCGACTCCCGCCCAGGCCAACCAAGCCTTCTACCTCCGGGGACGGTGAATTGGTACCAGATTCGTCTGGGAGGATAAACACTGACTTGTACATCGGCTGGCCACTGCAAGTCATTGTATAGGCCACATCGCATTCAATAACCCACTACGATTCTGAATGGAAGTAGAATGCGTGCCGCATCCCACAAAGGATTGATCAACGGCGAAGACTATCCTTTTATCCTTTATATATATATATATATATATATATTATTATATATATATATATATATAATATATATATATATATATATTATAATATATAATATAATATATATATATATATATATATATATATATATTATATATATATAATATAATATCTACTATATATAATCCGCTAAATATGTCTGTAAGTGTGTGTGTGTGTTTGTGTGTTTGTGTGTGCGTCTGTCTGTCTGTCACGAAAATCATAGCGAGCGTCGCAGAAAAGATAGGACGACAGTTCCAAGAAGTGATATACTTGGCAGGACGGGAACACTTTTGGTGGGTGATAGAATGTGATAGCACCTGATTAGATTCGACCTTAGAAGGGGAGGGTGACCGAGCCCATAGTGCGGGACACAGTAGTAGTGGGACATGTTGCCAGGTATGATATAAGGACGTGAGACAGGAAAATTATTGATGGGTGACAGGGAATGATAGCAGCTGAGAGGATTTGATAAGGGGAGTTAGAATGCTATGGTCACCATACTTATAACGCGGAACACAGCATCAGCTAGGCATTAATTTCAGAATATGATATAGAGTTGGAGATGGGGACACGGGACGTGAGGTGATAACAGCTGATAGGGGCTGATAAGGAACGTTGCAATGCTGTTCAGTCAAATCGCTGGAGCCCTTTAACTACCAAATCATAGAGTTTCAGTGATAGGGACATTGATGACGGGTGACAGGATCTTATCAATCGATAAGAAACGATAAGAGGTCATTATCATTACCTCTCTTATCACTATACCCCAAGTACCAAAGGCTCAGTGTGCATTCTTTCCTTTCAGCCATCACTTCCCTGATAGCCTAGAAAATGAACTCATCTACTATATAATGTCGATGCGACGAGCGGGGGGGGGGGGGGTATGTAGTTCGCGTGAAACGGGAATCTCAGGGAAATTCGAGGAGAACCGAAAAACACTTCAACGAGCGGATCGCATGCTAATTGAAAAGGAAAGCGTTCGTCGGTAGCATTCCGGTGCAAGTAATGGAAACGAATGCTATTTCACTGGCATTCATATTGCGCTGTATTGGCCGACTACATTTTGTATCTATCTACAGATTATGTATTCTAATGGCGTCGTGGTGCGGACTACACGCGCCACTGTAAATAGAAGCGCGTGCTGAGTTGTGCGGGATCGTAAGCTTGCTCTGTCTGTTACGATCGATCACTACAGCGCCTATGAGCAGCCCGCTACCGAAAAAATTTCGTTAAAAGTATGGAGCCGCCTGGCGAAGCCAGGTCAGCTTGGCGAAGCCGAGCTCAAGAGAAGGAGGAGAGCACGGCGTGAGCCGTGCGATGCCGACTGGTATATATATATATTATATATATATATATATATATATATATATATAATATATATATATATATATATATATATATATATATATATATATATATATATATAATATATATATTATATTATATATCCTTTCATTCTAATAAAACAGTAACTTTGTGTGTCGGTTTGTATGTTTGTATGTAGGTTTGTAGATATGTATGTATGTTTGTCTGTCCGTCCGCACAATACTTCACGGGTTCGAGTTCGGCGTGGGGCGAAAACGACCGCTAGGCAACCGGTAACCGACTGGAGGATGTAGGCAATCCAATGATTTGATTGTGATAACAGACTCCGCTATATAAGATCAACCATTCGTACACTCGAGCCATTGCACGAGCTGCTGGCGTGGCAGCTGGACATGTGCGGGGGCAGGATGGGGGGTGCCAGGGTCCGCCCTCGCCTCCCTCTCCTGCACGTGCTCAGCCGGAGCTGAGCACATGTATGGGAGGGAGGCAGAGGGAAAGGGCCCCGAAGGGGTGCAGGGAGGGGTGCGTAGCGCGTGCTTGAGTAGGAAGGCGCACCAAAGGAGGAGGAAACAACCGATAAGAAAACAGCTGGCTAATCCATGTTACCGCAACGAACCGAAATGTTGTTTTGATCATAATAACACCATATAAGAGGACCACCCCACTCCGATCCATTGCACGGGTTTCTCGTGTGGTGGTTGCACGTGAGCGCCTCCAAAGCGCAATGTGGGGAGGGGAGTGGCGAGTATGGAAAGGGATGAGGTGACGAAGGTGGGAGTGGGTACCGAATGACCTCTTCTCCTATTCTCACTCCCTTGCGCGTGCTCAGTCGGATTTGAGCCCATACAGGGGAGGAGGCTGAGGGATTGGATCGGGCAAACTGGGTACAGCGATGCGGTGTGTAGCGTAGGAGCACGCAGCAAGAAAAAAGGGAAAGAACCGCTAGCAAAACTGCAAGGTAATCCAAGTCACAGCAACGAACTAAAAAGTTGCTTGAATCGTGATATCGCTCTTTGCTATATATGACAACCACTGTGACAGACTCTAAGCTATTACACGAACTGCTCGCTTAGAATCTGGACGTGAGCAGGGCGGTAGTAAGAGTAGCGGCAGGGGAGTGCCCTATGTTGCGCTAGCTGCTCACATGATAATGTGAGAGTGGGCGATGGTTAAGCAGGGTGACTGGGAAATGATGTGGTGAGGAGGTACCAGATGAGTGCGACTATTTCGCGATCAGTAGCAGGTAGCGACTGCGGCGATGAGGCCTTTGCAGATGTGGTAAGAGAAGAAAAGAAATAGACCGCCTTCGGAAATGAACCGATTAATGTTCATTATCAGATTGTGGTAGCGTTTTGATAGTCATAATTTCGATAGTCATAACACCCTTAACAATATAACACAACCATTTAGTGTACTCAGAGCCTTTGCACGGGCTATTCGCGTAGCAGCTGGACGTGACTCCTAGGGTGGCGAGGGGGGATGACAGAGCTTAGTTGGGGATAGGTGAGGTGAATGGGTACCACATTGGCGTGACGTAAGATGAAGAGAGTAGTCGATCGCAGGTAGGACTGCGAACCCGCTGATGTATCAATTTCTGGATATCAGTTGAAAAAGTTACGCTCAATGCATTGACTCTGAGCAGTTACATTCAATCAAAAATCTTACTTTGCGTTTCAACCCATCAAATTCTTCTCAGCCGACCCAAGAAGATGGAAGGTTGGTTCTCTCACATCAAAATGTTAATCGAAATTCTGTTTAGAAATCCTGAATATTAAATCTCCTTTTTCTATGGGATTGATCCCTTTTAAATCTTCAAAAAGTACACTTTATTTCCAGACTCGATCGGTTTATGAATCAGGTTGTATTAGGGCTGCACGTTTAAAAATCTTCAATAAAATGCCAGTGGTAATAACACTGTTGAAGAAAAATGACCGAGCAAAGCCTAATAATTACCAGATTCCTTGAGACAGGGCACTTTTACCCCAATCGATGTCGAATAACCTAAACACAATGGTTCTGCGTGTTTTCGATCATGGCGAGTTTTCTCCGGAGCGGCCAATGAGGTTTTTTTATAAGACCACGACCAATTTGTTCAGAATTACAATTGAAAAGTCACAGAAGGAGGATCGCCCGGCGACAGCTGGGCGATCCGACTGTTTTGAGTAATAAAGGAGTATGCATGAAAAGAAACCTTTCTGGAAATTATACTGTGCACAGTAGCTCTCCCATCTCGAATAACGAAAAGAAAAATATTTTGAAAGCTGATGTACTTACCTGGCGTGTATTTTTTAGAGTTCAGCACAAGGTTGAAATGCGAACCAAAATGGTTTGAATTTCAGAGGTGACCTCAAGAGTAAGAGTGAGTAAGGTAATAGCCAATAATGACCAATTTGTTCAGAATTACAATTGAAAAGTCACGGAAGGAGGATCGCCCGGACGACACCTGGGCGATCCGGACTGACTGATATATATATATATATATTACTATATATATATATTATATATATATATATATATATATATATATATATATAATATATTATATATAATATATATATATATATATATATATATATATATATATATATATATATATATATATTTATATATATATACAGTCGCCTCGCGGCTGACGCCGGCGGGCTCCTTCTGATACGGCCGGCTGCGCCGGGCGGGGCGCGGCTTCGCGCGGCGTACCTTCTCTCACATATTCTAGATTCAACTGATATCCGCCTTTTTGTTCTGCTAGCTCTACTTTACTCCGGTGTCTGAAGTACTCCTGAGCTGTTTACAAATTCTTACGATCTGACTCGCGCCCACCTCAGAGCAGACAGCGCCCTCAATTTTTGTTCCCGCACTCTTCACACCCCTGCCTGACCTTAATCCACTTTTTTCCGGTGTCTGATGTGTTCTGGAACCGGTTCTGCCAGAGTTTTTGTCTGGCTCCGCCCACCTCGAAACAGGCCGCCCCGATTTTTGTGCCCCCAATCCTCATTGGCGACCCTCTGCTGACTTTGACCACTTTTTCGGTCTTCGGAGTGCTCTGGGAGAGTTTTGAGAATTTTGTGTTTGGCTCCGCCCAACTCGAGTGGCCCCGGCACAACATGTATACCCCAATTCTTAATCGGCGACCCCTTGCTGACTTTGAATTCACTTTTATTCCGGTCTTCGAGTGCCTCTGGAACCGTTTTACAGACCTTTTGTCTGGTCCGCCCACCTCGAAGCAGGCTCCGCCCACAGCGTTTTTGGGCCACGGTCCTCACATTCGAACCCTCTGCTGACCTTAATCTACTTTTTCCGGTCTTCAGAGTGCTCTGGGAGAGTTTTTGGAGAATTTTTGTCTGGCTCCGCCCACCTCGGGCTGGCCCCGCCCCCAATTTTCGTGGCCCCACAATCCTCACCGGCGACCCCTGCTGACCTTAATTCAAGTTTTTTTTCCGGTCTTCGGGAGAGTCTGGAACCGGTTTTACAGAACCATTTTGTCTGGTTCCGCCCACCTCGCGAGCAGGCTCCCGCACCACAATGTTTTTGCCCTCACAGTCCTCACCGGGCGAACCTTTGCACGCACTTGACGCACGTTTTCCGGTCTTTGCAGTGCTCTGGAACCGCAGCTAAACAAACTTTTAAAGTGAGGTATCCTGCGCTTTAGGGCAAGCTCCGCCCACTGTGGGCGGATACTCAAACACTTTGGGCATGTCATATACTCGCCAGATATTACATTCTGCATGAGCTTTTCGCGGCGTTCTGAACACTCTCTCCGAACCGAGTTACCGAGTTTATGCGAAGCAACCGCCACCTTGAGTACGCCCCTCGCCCATTCTTGGCAGTGTGTCTGCCACAGTTAGTCTCGGCGATCCTTACTAACTTTTATTCTTTTTCACCATCTTAAGGCTGCTCCGGAAGCGAATTATGAAACATTTTTCTGTAAACCCAAATTTCAGCTGAGTGCCCCGCCCACAGTGGGCGGGCCTTCGCATAGGTCAAGGTGTGCCTTTATTGTTTCTTGCTCCATGCTCTACCCATCCCCACTCTTGACCCGACCCTCTCCAAGTCGTCGTCAGGTCGAACGGAATTTCGCGGACAGACAAACAAACTTACAAACAAACGTTACCAACAAACTTACAACTTACAACAAACTTACAAAAAACTTACAAACAAACAGACGAAGCGAATCTATACTATATGGGTGATATATCATATATGTATATATAATATATATACTATAATATAGTATACTATATATACAGTGGTATCATAAGTATAGACACACCTGCTAAAAGTACCATAGTGGTACTCCGGAGGGAGCTGAAGAAAGAGGGTCTACTTGTTATAGAGTTCAGCATATCTCGAAACCCTGTTTGATCCGTTTTCACGCCCAACTGGAAGAAAATCGGGAGGAATTTTTTTATATAAGCTTCCATCTGGCCTGTATCATAAGTATAGACACGCTTGGAACAATTTTAACAGAAAAGAAATTCCTTTCTGCGAAAAGTACGCATTCTACGAAGGCCAAATAACTAACAACGCACTATATCGCATCAATCAGCAAATGCCCACGAGAATCTCATCCATCGGCGACGCAGAGCAGCCTCAGATTAGCGCCCTGTCACACAGCAGGTCTCAGCAATCGTTGGAGATCGCCCTCGAAGCCATGCCACGTTCGCCATTTGGAGTTGTCAGTCCGTATCTGCATGCGCCGGGATCCCATGAAGGCAAAGAAGAGATCCGGTAGGGCGAAGAAGCTCATGCCAAGACGAACGACTGCCAGATTGGCCGGCTTGTCTGCCAACTCGCGACGATCAGGGTCAACGGCGTCGTGCCAGCTGACCGAAATGTCGCTCCAAAATGAAGCCAATGGAGGGCGACCAACGCCAAAAGCAACATTCGCGATGCCGCTTTGTCGCAACTCTCCCCGACTTACGAGTCCTCCATCAAGCAGAGGTTCGCGCTCCAGTTGCCAGAATCGAAACATGGCAACAAATGGCTCAAAAGTGGGCGGCGCTTTCTAAGCCTAGTCCAATCGACGTAATTTTCTGTTTACGTGGTGTTCGAAGAGAAGCGAATGAAACTTGGATGGTTTAGAGGAGGTAACGTATTAGTGAGTGTCTGGCCAAGGAGGAGAAGTTTTCAGCAAGTGTGATTTCGAGCGGGGCCAGGTTTTATGGTTTGGGGAGGATTCCACCGAGGCGGCAAGCTCGAACTAGGCCTTCGATTTCCAACGAAAAAGAACTCAGTACGGCTACAGGACATGCTTGGGCTGACACCTGCTCATTATTGTCCCTAGTCACGGGTGAGGAGAGTTGTTTCCGAACAGGACAAAGCGGGCCATCCATGTGAGCAGCGTATACTTATGGCATGGTTGGAGTGAGAGAAATGTTAAGTCACTGTGATTTGGCGTCGCTCGTTTTCGGACTGTAAACCGATAGAAGAACATCTGGGGTATACCTGTCAGGGGATATTTACCAGTCAAAGACGCCGACTTTCTCCAAATGTGCGGACACTCAGGACAGCAATACAGCAAGGCATGGATTCGTTTGGTAATATCACAAGCTGTTATGAACAACGGGTTCGAGTCCACCACAAACGGGCAATGTTGAGGAAGAATTTAAAAAATCGAGGACAAACTGACCATTGAAGCGCTGTATAGTAAGTTTTGTTATTCATTAGAAAGGTTCCGGGTGCTTGAAGATGTGGTCTATACTTATGCATAGCGGTCTGAAAACAGGTCGAGCGCGTCCGAACAGACGACGTATATTTTTTCAACATTGACAGTGAAGTTGTGAATGTCGGTTTTCGTAGCCTTCTCATTACGAGTATCAAAATGTTGCCATGCGAGGTCCCGATCAAAATCCTTTCTGGACGTTTTTGGGGGTGTGTCTACTACTTATGATACGCACATATATATATAGTATATATATATATATAATATATAGTATAGTATATATATATATATTATATATATATAATATATATATATAATATATTATATATATATATACATATATATATATATATATATATATATATATTAGTATATATATTATAATATATAATATATATAAATATTAGTCAGCCGGCTTACGCCGAGCTCTCCTCCTTCTCTTTAGCCCAGCCCCAGTACACGTCCAGCTGCCAGCGAGCAACTCGTATGACTTGGAGTGCACTACGTGGTGCTCTTATATTATGGGGTTGTAATCACGACGAAACATCTCCTTAAAATGATACCATAACATGGATTTTATTCACGGCCCTGCTAGCGGTTGATCCCTCCTCTGATCACCTTATCGCTTTCAGTGGTGGTTTTGATTCCACAGTTATGGCCTTCTTCTAATCCAACGTAATCTGGACGCCCCCCCCCCAACCCACCCACCCTCACCCTCCCCATGCCGCTCTCCCCACCCTGTCCTCTGCACGTGTTCGCGTCCGGCTGCTACGCGAGCAGCTCGTGCAATGGCTTGGAGTGCGCCACTTGGTTCTCTTATATAGTGCAGGCTCTTATAACAATCAAAACATTGGATTGATACATCTGCACCAATCGCTATAAACATTGGCTAGCGGTCCTTTTCTTCTTTCACTAACCTGTTTAATCCCGTGGAGCATTTTGCGGACGGACAGACATACAAACCTACATACTTACATAAATACATACCGACAAACCGACACACAAAGTTTCTGCTCTATAGAATAGAAGGATTAGGATAGTGGGATGAGTTCATTTTCTACTGTCATCAGGAAAGTGATGGCTAAAGGAAAAGTTACCCCACTGAGCCTTCACTACTTACAAGAGAAGGATACCAACTCGTAGTGGCCATTCAGAATGAGATGTGTACTCCTAGGAGCGTCTTGGGATGCTGATATCAGATCTGACTTACAAATCTGCTAAACGATTCTAGGTGTAGAGTTACGGACCTTTTTTTTGCTACCATGCTTACCCATTGCGGTGCTACCCCCCTGCCCATGCTTTGCGCTCGTAAACCCCTCGGGACCCATCCGCCGCCGTGGCTCGATGGTACAGCAGGTAAGTGGATGGCTTCATAGCAGTGAGACGGAGGTTCAAATCCTTGATGCATTTCGTAGTTTTGCTTTTTCTTGAAATGCATGCTAAACACTTGGGAAGTAGTTTTGCGTACCTGTCCGACCACCAAGACCCCTCCCTGCTACTTATTGAGCCGCGCGAACGATTTTCTTGGAAACTTACACTTTTGCCTAACTAGTTCAAGCAAGGGACCAAATACACATGCATATCTGCTTGGAGCTCGTGAACTGCAAGATTTCATCATCCTACAGGATGACAACGTGTGTGGCCAACTAGCTCTCTTCACTCACGCCCACAATATTAGGCAACATCTTTGCGACCTGCCCACCATAGTTGGAAATGCTCTCCCGGACTCTGGTGCTATCACACCTAGTGAAAGAATTTGGGTGTGTGTCGATTCAATCGTCGACAATAAGTGGCTGCCGCGCCGGTGGGCGGAGCGAAGCGGCGTAGAGACCGCCGCGTACGAGTTTTGTTGCGTGGCGTTCAAATTGTTAAAGGGTTGACGATCCCTTTAACAATCTGAAAGAGTCATCCTATTTCGGTTATCATTTTTCCTGTTATGTATTTCCTATCCTATTCCCTATTTTCTTGTTATGATTATTGGCTATTACCTTACTCACTCTTACTCTTGAGGTCACCTCTGGAATTCAAACCATTTTGGTTCGCCTCCAAATTTGTGTTCCTCATCGGGAAACCTCTTTTGTTGTCACCTCATTCGAACACAAAAGTAGGGGATTTTTCGATTTCACTTTCATTACTGGAAGTTATGCATACTTTGGTGATATTAAATTATCTCCTGCTCTTTGACTCTCTTTCGTTTGTATGCGAAATACTCGTTTCCCAAGTTTATTCGCAAGTCTACTTTTTTATGACGCCTTAAGTTTTGTGAGTGGGAGGAGATGGTATCGCATTGCTATGTTCTTTTTAGATCCATGTGCTCTTCTTCTTAGGCGACTTGAGAGCTTTCTGTGTCATATTTCTAAGGATATAAAAATATCTGATGCTTGTGAGGGAACGCCTGCATTTCAACCTTGTGCTAAACTCTAAAAAATACACGCCAGGTAAGTACATCAGCTTTCAAAATATTTTTCTTTTCGTTATTCGAGATGGGAGAGCTACTGTGCACAGTATAATTTCCAGAAAGGTTTCTTTTCATGCATACTCCTTTATTACTCAAAACAGTCGGATCGCCCAGCTGTCGCCGGGCGATCCTCCTTCTGTGACTTTTCAATTGTAATTCTGAACAAATTGGTCGTGGTCTTATAAAAAAACCTCATTGGCCGCTCCGGAGAAAACTCGCCATGATCGAAAACACGCAGAACCATTGTGTTTAGGTTATTCGACATCGATTGGGGTAAAAGTGCCCTGTCTCAAGGAATCTGGTAATTATTAGGGCTTTCCAATGGCACTCTCACGGGTCGTCACGATAACATAGTGGGTTGCTAATATATCAAGTTAACTAAAGCCCAGCTTTTTTTCAATAAATCGTGTGGCTATGCAGACCTTGGTACACTGAGAATCTTGTCTTTGTTAACAAATGATTTCATATTAAAACGTGCAGACCCTAAACATTCATAATAATATACAACCTAAATCGAGCCCCGAATCTGTAAGTGCTGCCATTTAGTTGCGTAAGGAAATAAACGTGTACTGCGTTTTGAAGACGTCTCGTTCATAGGGCGATCATCCGGCGTATCATGACGTAAGAAAGAGAAGGGGGCACGAGATTTCAGAATATGAACGCCATTCCCATGAAGTGAGGTTTGCTGGCAGAGGCACACAATGTCGCAGATTACACAAGAATTGTCTGATGTTGAGAAGAGTGAGCCACTAATCGCTGTTTAAACGCATCCATCTTCTTGGGCTCATACAGGAACCCGAGGGCGCAAGAAGTAAGGTTTGACTAATGGCCTTAGAATGCAAATCGTCAATACGCTTAGAAGGATTCTTTTGATTTGAATCGCCTAAATAGCTTCATGCCGACTATCAAATAGTCTTACTTTCGAGCTCTCCAACTGGAAGTGCTCTATTCTTGTTTCCGCATATACTGCATGAGTCCGAGCACGATAAAATTAATGAATGACATCAGCTGGGTTCGCAGTGCCTACCCCCTGCATATCTGAGAGCTTACTCTCCAGTACTTTAAAGCTGTCGACTTCCCAATTCGAATTGGCTTACGCTACACATGTCGAACAGACTCCGTTCATCACCTACTCCTGACGCTGGAATAATTATATTTCGCGTCTTGATGAATGCATCGTGCGATTACGTCTGGGTCACTCGCCGCACCATTGGACTATGGAGCGTGCAGCTGATCAGCCGACTATACTTTTCTCGATAAAAAGTGCCTAACGACCGAACGTAGCTTCCGTTGCATAAGAGACTGCGTCTGAGTTATTACTAAAGGTCTGTCGCTCATATCTTCGCTGATCACGAGACTGTTGTGCTTACTTGACTACCGCTCGGGAAATCTGAATGACTATAGTCTAAAGAACTTGGAATATGGCTGCTCCGCTCGGTGGCTGCCGGCGACAATCTGATCCATGAACATTCGTCCACCATTCGCGGCGGCTTCATGTCCGCCAATGTCTCCAGATGAGCTCTATCGCTTTTCCTATTCCCTTCTCCGCCTTCACACACTTAATTTGAGCCAAAGGCGCCAAAAAAACATCGGCCGTCGACTGTCTGTGTTTAGCCTGCATTAGTGGAGCGGATTCGGTCGCGGAATAGTCGCACTCATCTGGTACCTATCCCTTGCCTCACGAAGCTCCATGTTTTCTTCTGGGTGCCCCGCCTTTTGACTCCATTTCTAGTTCGGTTTCCTCACCGACAGCGCTTAGTTCCTGTCTGCCCAAAACGAGGTTTTAGCTGCTCCCTCATTTTTCTCTGCTTAGCACCTTTCTTCCGACCTTCTGTTTCTCCGACGGCCTGAACTGGGCTCGAAGAGCTTTCTTTGTTTCGCCTGGCTTTTACGCCCGCACATCCCAGCCCACCGTCTCAACATTACATGTGAGCCAGCCTAGCGCAACATAGGGCACCTCCCTGCCGCTACTCTTACTTAAACCGTGCCCTCCTCCTGCTGCGTTTCAGCCCGTCCAGGAGTACTAACGAGCAGTTTGCGTTGTCCATCCACAACTTAGGATCGTTCACAGTGGTTCCGCCTCATATAGTAGTCAAAGGCGGAGATCACTGCAATTTCAGAGTAGTCCACTCTTCATTAGTCTCGCTTACGTTCTCTGTGAGCTGTGGATGACCGTTTGGCAGGGTTTTGCCGTTCAGCACGTTTCTTTGCCCGCTGCGTTATGTTGATCTCTGCTGGCGTGCTCCTCACGGCCGTACCTGCGACCGCATGCTGTACCCCTCTGTGTTCCTGTGTGCGGCAGTTTGCCCGATCCAATCCTCAGCTCCTCCCCTGTATGGGCTCAAATCCGCTGAGCACGCGCAAGGGAGTGAGAATAGGAAGAACGAGGTCATTCGGTACACACTCCCACCTTCGTCACCTCATCCCTTTCCATAACTCGCCACTCCCTCCCCACATTGCGCTTTGGAGGGCTCACTGTGCAACACCACACGAGAAACCCGTGCAATGGATCGGAGTGGGTGGTCCCTCTATATGGTGTTATTATGATCAAACAGACATTTTCGGTTCGTTGCGCGTAACATGGATTAGCCATGTTTTCTTATCGGTTGTTTCCTCCTCCTTTGGTGCGCTTCCTACTCAACGCACGGCGCTACGCACCCCTCCCTGCACCCCTTCGCCCCTCCCCTCTGCCTCCTCCCATACATGTGCTCAGTCCCGCTGAGCACGTGCAGGAGAGGAGGCAGGCGCGACCCGCACCCCCATCCCGCCCCGCACACGTCCAGCTGCCACGCCAGCAGCTTCGTGCAATGGCTTCGGAGTGTACCTACCTAATGGTTGTCTTATATAGCGGAGCTCTGTTATCACAATCAAATCATTGGATTGCTGCATCCTCCCGGTCGGTTACCGGGTCTGCCTAGCGGTGTTTCGCCTCCAGCAAACTCGAACCTGTGAAGTATTGTGCGGACGGACAGATAGTCGGACGGTAACAATTGGCAGTAAGTGACTTCCCTCCCGTCGTTTTCCGACCCGATCGCTATAACTGTCAGATCGCGTGATCTGAGCAATCTGTATGACGCGAAGTATGAACGCAGTCTAACTAACGTTTCATCTGACGGCATCTTGAAATAGGTTGTTGTGTGTGTGTGTGTGTCATGACAGGAGTTCCCCTAGTTCTCATGAGTATTGCTGCCACGAACTGCGATAGCACCTCGTTGCCTCTTGAAGGGTAAGACCAAGCGTCCCAAGATGTTTTTGACAACGGTACAGCTTAAGTTTCATCGTCATCAATGTTTTGTGTGGCACATCATTTTACTAACGTGTAGATGACTTGTAGCATCCTAATTTTTAACAACTAGCGAGCCTTGCTATAGCTGAACTTTACTTGATTCAGAAGGTTTGTAGGTTAAAATTCACAGTTTCAATATAACCGACTACCGTGAATGTCTGTAAAAATGGGACGAGGTCATATCAAAAATGTATGGCGGGTGTACCGAAATCAGAAACAAGTGTCTTCGGGTAAGTGCTTAAATTTTATAATCTGATGCTAATTTTTACACCTTTTTCGATTCTTGGGTGATGTGCTTGGTTGGGAGAAAAGCATCGTTGTGGTGAAAAGTGTTGCACTACGCAGTGGTTAAAGCTGGTTGCCGCACACTTGCACAGTGCTTTTTTTGCATTTATTTGCATTCGATTTACATAAGAAGGAGGGCGCCACCCTTTTCCTGAGGACTTTCGACCTTTTCGCGCCTTCACTAGGTTGCGTTCATCTTTGCGTCAGCATAAGGCAGCGTTTCGAGCGCCAGCTACTCATACTTTATGTCAGCGTACGCAGGCGCACACAGTGTACAACAGCGTTTTCGCGGACACTTTTACAAGCTCAAATTGCCTACGAAAGCAAAAATAGCATAGACTGGCATTCGCTAGATTGATATCCATATTGGGCGGCGTTCACAGGGTGTAAACATCAAAATGAAATGTCAAATCCACAAGAATGACTATTTTTCAGAAGTACTTTTGGCGTTTAACCGAGGTGTCAAACCCCTTTTTTGTGATTTCTGTCCAAAAAGATAGGCATGATCCAGCCCTGGGCCTTGCTTTCCTGTTATGACCACGGTTTCAAAAACTACTGTATTGCTACCACATGCAGTACTTCCCCATACCGTGAAGGTACATTCCGCGCAACGCATATCTACGAGCTTGAAGTAGCCATTGTTGTCCAACTTGGTCCATGGTTAGCACTTCTATAAGGTGTCACTACTGGGGTTGTGTTCAGAGTTCGCAAGCTGGGAGAAAAGGAGAACTGGCTAATGCGCGAGTTGGGTGAACGCGCACCAATAGAGTAGATGGGAATCGATCGACTCGAGTTGCTAGTCAGTGTATAGAATAGGAAAACCAGCGAACTGAAAGAATACGCAAAAACCAATATTCGTTACCTACAGTACATTGGACGGAACTGACCATAAGTTTAGTCATTCGCAAAATTTCAGGTGCATTACGAACAGCTCGTGCTACATCCCGAGTCCGAAATGCGCCGTATTCTAGATTTATCAAAACTTCCATGGAGCACAAGAGTGTTGAATCATGAAGATTACGTAGGAAACGATGTCAGATTGTCAAGAATGGAGCGAAGCTCGGATCAGGTGAGAAATTCCAGTCAAAACTATGTTGACTTCTAATGCGTTGTCTTGTTTACAGGGCGTCCTTTTTTTCAGCTCATTTAAATTTAAAAGATGAGATTAAGCAAAGATATGTGGGGGGGGGATCAGAATGAGACAACGTGTGTAGAGAACCTTTTATCTATGTGGAAAAAGAAAGGAGAATAGGCGCGACCAAAGAGTTCGAGTTCAACTTGCCCCTAGACCGCTTGCGCTCTGTGGTATGATACCAACACTACACAAACAGTGACTCCTATTGTCGTTTCGCAGTCGTGTGCTCTTTCAACGGGTGCTGGAAATTGCGAGGTTTAAAAATGTTAAGGAACTTATTGAGCATGATACTATGTCTCGAATCAACAGTTCAAAATTAATCTGTCCCTTCTTTCAGTCACTGACCAGAGCGCGATCGGTGCCACGAGTGTTCATCAAACAGAACTTCTTTGATGGAGGCGGAGGCGATGACCCGGCAGCCGCCACAAAAAGCGAAAGCCTGAAGCACTTCTCAAGGAAGCCCAAGCCATCTCACTCATGAAAGATCTCACTGAAGTCGCGATCGTGAGGCTTTCATTGTTTCTGTGATTCGCACATTAGCTTGTGAGTGTTGTTACTGATAAAGATATTACATGCGTAAAAATTAATAAATATAAGTTGTTAGGCATTAATGTGCTCAGATGGCAGTTTTCGCCATTGTTTTCTAATAAATGTGACAGCATGATGTATTTCTAAGCGGTCAAATGGTAGGCTCCAAGCAAGTGTACGTGGAAAGTCCCGAAGTGAGCCATACTTGAGTGGTTTTTTGGGAAAATCTTCCAAATACAAACTATGTGCGTGATCAGGCTTCTTTCTCCAAACAGCATTCGCTCAAGCTCGAAATTCGGGAAGATGCGTACAGAGTAGAGGCTGGAAAATGACGCTCATAGAGAGCAGGACAAAAGTGACGTGGTGAACAATTTCGGAAAGCAGAATATTCTTGACAGGGTACGTGTTCCTGACAGGGTAAGAAATCGAGAAGTTTTGGGTGGTAGATAGATGGGCAGAGAGAGAGAGAGTTTAGGAAAGCTGGTTGATACGATGGGAGGTGGAAGGTAATCGTCAAGAGGAGAAAGCTTCGTGGAGGGGACCTCTTGATTAGTTTAGTATAACATTCACCCTTCATCGCACATAGTACTTCCCTGCCCTCATCTTCTGAATGACATCTTATAATGACAAAACAATGATAACAAAACAATGTTTTCCGTCTTCATTTCACTGGGTGTTTGTGTACCTACGCGTGACCTCCTGTCCAAAAATAGCCGAAGGGTGTAACAGACCAGAGGCGAGTGTTAGCCTTGGGATTACGACATCCCAAGGACCAAACAACACATAATGACAATATTATACACTAATAGTGCTAGATTCAGTAGATTATAAGATTCAGATTAGAGTACAACTGGATTATGAACAAGAAATGAAAAGATTGCTACGTAGGGTTGGATTCCAGCAGTCTAGGCCGAGGTTTATGTTAAACAGTCACATGAACGCAAGCATGCCAGAAAATTGAGCACGATAGTATTTCCTTCGAATGTAAGCGAAGAAACTGGGCGGCAACATGGTGGCATTGAAAATAACTGGAGAGTTCTAGCAGTTCACGATGGGGTTCATGTTGAAAAAAAAACACATGACAACCCTCGTACATATGCCAGAAGAGAAAAGTTAACTTCAAAATTTCGACGTAATTTGAAAACCGTATAAAAATGCTGACATTCAACAAAAAACAAATAGAGACTGCATAGAAAACGTCCCAGTGGTAGGGAATATCGACACCGCAGAGTGAATAATGAGTAGTAGGTGCTGTATAGTAGGGAGACTGGTTCAAATAGAACTAGCAATTCATTCCGGGAGTAGGAGTTAGTAGGACGCCGTGTAACAATGCTAATCCTTTGCTCCAATGACAACTCGGGAGTACGGTAATGCAACTCCGGGATTGCCGCATGGCGGCGTGCCGCGCGGCAACGCGGCGCGGCTTATGCGGCGTGACCTGACTTGCCGACGACAGAATCGACCGGGGCCCAAAGAATTTGGATCTTGCGATATTGTATTCGTGTATTCCTTTCCCATGTTTGTTTTTCTTTGCTTCTAATTGTTTGATCACTATCCCGCAAAGAAAAGAAGATTGCAGAGAGTTTCTCTTCTATTTTGCGCGACCACTGCATGAAAACCGTATAATCGGCTACGAGGGAGATAGCTTGGTGGAGAACGAACATACGGATCCTTTCTGGGCATCTGAAGATAACGATGAATCCCTTCAGAGCATCTAGATTTGGAACGTATTTCTTTCTTAATCCTGGTATTCAGCAGGTTACCTGACACTCATCCAGACGCTTTTCCCTTCCGTCCTTCTCTCCTCCCTCCTCCCTTTCCCTTCTCTCTTCAACTGCTGGACCAGTAGATGGGATGAAAGAATACCTCTGGCCCTCATAGATGTCCGTCACTGCCACTTTGCAAGACAGTATGCTTTTTAGCGCCTTAAATTTAGCAGCAATGCTAATTGCAGTGAGGCAAATTTCGTCCATTGCTTACTACGTTTTAATTTCGTACACAGTGTCTTCGGAACTATTTTTTGTTACGTAGTTTTGCTCGAGTACAGTTTTTTTCTCTTTTATATTATTGTATGGCCTCAATACTGGAAGCGAAGGTCAATTTGTGAGCCAGGGGTTTGCGGCGGGAGCAGCTCTTAAAGACAGCCCCCCGCTCCCAAGTGGTACCTTCCTTGTGCAAGTAGTGGCAGCCCCCAAGCTAGAGACTACTCTCGCTATTCCAGCACCTGAGCCATCAGCGAGCTACAGCCGCTGAAAGATTTCTAGTTCTATCTAACGTCCACTCACTTGGACGCCCACTTGCTAGATGCGCCTCTGGACGAAGACCGCTCAGGTTGTTTCCTTGTTGGAAACGGGGGCATTAATCGGAAGTGTCTTCTTTGCTGACAGAAGAACTTACATGCAAACGAACATTTCACATCAGCGACTGCGACAGTCGCGTCGCGGTCATTCGCGCTGGAGCGCTTTGAATGTGGCGGGAGCAGCTGAGTGCTCCTTTTGTTGAAACATGCAGTGTTTGATATTTTTAAAGGTGAATGAGTGTCTCAAATATGTTCCTTTGTCCGTTCGCCAGACCGTTCATGGAATCACTTAGACATGCTATACAACATAGACCACTCACGTAGCTATTAGTAAGAAGCGTACACGGATTTTACAGCCCGCTGTCGTACGGACCCTCAAGTCGGTTTTTTTTTCCGGTTTTTCAGAATTCTTCATGAGCAAAACGAAATTTCGAAGACGTAAAACTAGTGGCGACAGGTTAATGGCTACTACAGAAGGGTGAAGTGCTGACAAAGGAGTCGTAGTAGTCCCACCTTAGTACTGGAACGGCGAAAGATGACGACGAAATATATTTTTATTCACTATTGTGATAATCAAGAATCCTAGAAACACCATGCTAGACAAGTGAGTTAGGAAATCAGATTATCTGGTTCAATCATCGGGTGAGTTGAGTATGTACAAGCTCCAGGAAATCAGTATGTGTGTTGTCAAACAGACATTCGTGATGTGCGGCCCTAAACCGATTCGGCGTGTGATCGCGATTTCATCAGATTCGAGGATAAACTGATCGTTACGGTTAACAACGTGGTATAGAAGTGTGCTGTGGGAGGAACTTCCGAGATTCTGACGAGAACTAGATCTGAAGTATTTTTCAGGGTTTCCATAACTCTAGGTAATAACTAATTGCATCATTCCTCCAAATCAAGTGATGTTCTCATTCTTACAAATGTCTCGTGCACCCAATCGCGAGAAACGCGCTACAGCGCAATGACCGCGAACGCGACCGTTCTCCATCGCTGATGTGAAATGTTCGTTTGGAATTTAAAGGCGCGTCCGCGATCAAACCAAAGTGAAAAAAAACCCCCAATGAAAACGAACGCGGAGTACGCAACCACAGCGAAAATCCCACTCTTGCGGCTCGAAATCCGATTTGTTGACGAGGGCGAGTCAACAAGGCTGAGCTGAACGCCCTTCACCTTACCCTGTTCAACAACTCTAGCGTCGCCTATCTCTCACTCACAATATAGGCACTCTGCTTCGCTAATATTTTGACTCGATCTATCCCAAGAGAGTGCGCCTTTGGCACTTATGAACGCTAGTGTGACCGAGTGCTGTATTTCGTGGACTTTCCGTTGTAGTTGCGCCGGAGCGAACTTGTAGATGGACATATGGAGAACTCACCAAAGGGAGTGTAAGCAGAGGAGCGTGCGGCGGACGTACTTAGGGACTATCTGTCAATCTTACTCGTAAGGCTACGTCTATGATTTCCTACATCATCTTATCCAGCTTTCTTCAAAATTTAGAGCTTATGTCATCTCTTATCCATCTAGCAGTCTCGTCTTTATTCTGTGTCCCCCCGTAGCAATCGTATTCTGTTGATCTTAGTAGCAAGGTGCGATTCATTGGCCTTGAGCATGAAATATTTTCATTTTTGCGCTGCAACTAATCAGCCTACAAAATTATACTGAGCGGCCCACTCATGAGAGAGCGCTGTACCCGAACCGAGTAAGAACACTATGTCTCCGGAGTGCGGACGCTGGTCTTTCCCTTCACACTTTCCTCTATGCTACGGTGGTAGCATTGCGCGCTAGGATAATGCACAAAGATGGGAGGAATGCTCATGTTCATTGCCTCTGAATCGTCATGTTATTATATCCTCGCACGTATTCGTAGATCAGCGAGCAACTTCTTACAGGTCCTAAGCGAGGCGTCTCAGAGCAGATGTCATTACCGTTTGTAGAGGAAAGACTCAAGCTGGCTCGCGGTCGCTGTAGGTTTCTGTGATCAAGCAGCGGCATACAGCACTGTTTCGCAGTTTGAGCGAGATAGTTCAACGAGTTTCTACCCAAAAATAGACCCTTGTTGTGTCCCTATACCACTAACAAGGAAAGGGTAGGGCAAAGTGCCCCCTCTCAAGCCGAACAGCGTCACATGCATTGTTAGCCAAAAATGTATGGAAGTGAGCCGAGGCTCTATATCTCAGAAAGCTGCCAATTCAGCATATAGTAAGTATGTCATACAATAGACACAGCGCACGGATACCAAGAGGATGTTTATATAGAGAAGTGAGTGCCACTAATATAGGACGTTACACCGTGGTAATGGCGTGAGTTAATAAGATGGCAGAGAAACCCTTAGTGGTAGAGGTCCGCCAACGCGATCTTTAGTTGAGAAGCCATGAATCACGGGAAGGTAATTCTGGCCTAGATGAAGGCCATCCTTGTGTAAAACTGCAACAATCAGCCAGTCCGAGAATTAAGAAAGAATCCAGTGCAATAGCTATGCAAGTACCATCGTAGCAATCGAACCCTGAGCAGTTTCCAACTATAAAATTACAAAACAATTCACCTCACCAAACTCTCTCCACCTTCCCCATTTAGAGTCCATCTGTTTCCCCCTGCTTTCGAATATGACAGGAACCATCTGTGCGCTTTCAGACACATTCCCGGGCTGATCTTTTTGCTTTATCTTATTTGCCTGCTAGTTCGCGTTTTTACTGTGTCCGGGAACCGATCTATTTGGGCTGTGCCGAGTACTATCTCGCCGAGGAAGGAACGGAAAAACAAATGAGCATTGCTCCGCCGTGAGCCGCGTGATCCTTCCCAACATACGTTGGCGCTTCAGTCAGATGCAACCCATCTTGCAAGTGAAAACGCCGTAAGAATCATGAGTAATACAATTTGTTGGTGCAAAATCTCGAGAAGCACTAAAAGATGCATGTTACGTGGCCCTAAATTCGGAGGCCGAGTTTTTGGTTTTTTTGGCAAGAGTTTTTCGATCGTGTTTTTTGTTGTTTTTCGTATTCTTTTTTTTTTTTGCTTTTGGGATGTCTACTACTGGGAGGTGCGAAAAAACCGATTTGATGAGCCAGGGGTTGCTCACGGAACCGCAGGGCGATGTGACTGTCAAGGAGCAATTTTGTTGTGGCATTCTTGAAAACTTTCCTTGCTTTTTTCTTATCGGGAATTGCTTATCAGTCTAATATTTCATAATGGAACAGCAACCTATCGACGACACTTTATCGCGGGAACTGTCTTTTAAGCAGGTGAGAGTAACAATCCTATATATATATATATATATATATATATATATATATATATATATATAAGATATATATATATATATATAATATATATATATATATATATATAACAATATATATATATAATATATAATATATATATATATATAGTCCGCTATATGTGTGTGTGTCTGTCTGTCGTCTGTCTGTCACGAAATTCATAACTTGTCCTGTCCCAGTAGCAGTGAGACTTTGTTTCCAGGAAGTGATGAAGGAGATGTGGCGAGAGCACCATTTTGTGGTGGTAGGAAGTGTTATCAGCTGATAAGATCTGATAAGGGCGTCCAAAGGGACGGTCCACCAGTCCATAGTGCGGTTCGCAGCAGCAGTGGGATTTTAGTTCCGGGTATGATATAGGCTGTGGGGAAGGAACATCATTGGTGGTGACAGGGAATGATAATGGCTGATAAGATCTGATAAGAGGCGTCAGAAGGGGAGGATACCGAGTCTATAGCGCGAGTCACAGCAAACACTGGCGACGTTTGTTTCAAGGTATGATATAGCCTAGGCACAGGAATTTCATTGGTGGGTGGCAAGAAGCTAGCAGCTGATAAGATTAGATAAGGGGAGTTAGAATGGAAGGTCACCATATCCACAACGCGGGACACATCATCAGCCAGGCGTTGATTTCAGCAAATGATATAAAGGGGGGGTGGGGACGGCCACGGCTGTGGGCGGATATCAGCTGATAGGGGCTGATAAGAAACGTTGCCGTTGTTGTTCTGTCAAAGTGCTGGAGCCTTACACTAGCAAATAATAGAGTTTTAATGATAGCGGCATGTTTGACGGGTGACACGCAATCTTATCAGTTGATAAGAAAGGATAAGGGGACATTCTCACGACATCTGTGACCACTACACTGCTCAACAAGGGAAGGATACCAACTCGTCCTGGCCATTTAGAATGGATGTAATACTCCTAGGAGCGTCTTCGATGCTGATATCAGATCTGACTTCCAAATCTGCTAAACGATTCTGGGTGGAGAGTTACGGATCTTTTTTGCTACCGTGGCTTAGCCATTGCGGTGCTACCCCCTGCCCATGCTTTGCGCCCGTAAACCCCTCGTGACCCAGCTGCCCGCAGTGGCTCGATGGCGCAGCAGGTAAGTGGATGGCTTCATAGTAGTGAGACGGAGGTTCAAATCCCTTGATGCATTTCGTAGTTTTGTTTTTTCTTGAAATGCATGCTAAACACGGAAGTAGTTTCGCGTAACCTGTGCGACCACCAAGACCCCTCCCTGCTTTCTTATTAGGACCTGAGTTGCGACTTTTCGGGGGTTTCATTTCAACTTCAGTGAAAGCATTCATTTTAATGATATTGGTATGGCAGCTTCATTCGAGCATATATTTTCGTATTCAATGAGAAACATCAAAGGCTTGGTCCGCGATCAGGAATAAAGTTGGAATATGGTGTCAGGGTAGTGTCCGCAAGGAACAACCCCGTGCGGTTCCGCAAAAAAATTGTTAGGACGGGGTGCTATAATGCAATATAGCTCCAGAGAGGACACTCTTTTACCAGTGGCTCGGCCTCCAGACTCCGCCTTCAAAGCCCTCATCGGAATGAAAAACGAAGTTGCTGGACGAAAAAGCATGAAAATCGTAAGGTCACTTGTAAGGTCGTAGGGTTCTTATAGTGAATAAGCTGTGTGGATGAGGGCGTAGCGTAGGAGATGGAGCTCACTGGCACGTACAAAGTGCTCGAAATGGGGTTCTATCTAGTTTTAAGGCCGGTGACGAGTTTTTTCTGCCTTTTTTCACTACCAGTTACACAGCAACATTGTCGTCTAGTCTATGCAAACCCCTAATGCACTATCTGTGATTGCGATTTATCCACGTTGTTGCCTTTAAGCCGAGCACAGTGATATCCCAATACAAAATGGTTGAGCCAGAAAAGTTCTTCACAGTGTGAGCAGCGAATAAAAAGAATTTCGCTGCAGTCATTATTCTCACAGATTCCCTCCATATGAGATGTAATAGAATATTGGGAGAGACCTCTCGAAT